>JAKWIY010002797.1:0-119900 GCA_027704805.1 Solanum corneliomulleri
AAGGGGAGGACGAAATCGCAGGAGATTTCGTATTATTCAAACTGTCAAAATAAGGATATCATTCTTGGTACAAGAACATAATTCCTTGCTTACACTTTCTTTCTACTAGTTGGCTTACCTTATATTTCAAGAGTAAATACTGCAGTAAGGAATAGTGGTTCCTATATTTGTTTGGTTTAACAAAAAGATTTTTCATCACTGCAAGCACTCTCGCTTAGCTACCACTTGTCTTTGCTTGCTTACTTCTAAAGCAAACCAGACTGAAGACAGTAGAGAAAGACTTTTTATTACGTTATCCAGAATGCGATGCCCCAAGGCAAGAAAGTAGCAATCGGCTTTCAATCCTATGATTTGACTCGAATAGCTAATATCAGAGTAGCAGATATGGTTTTAGCGGAAGCTGCTTTCCCCGGATGCGGAATTGAAAGAACCATGCCTTTTTTCTTAGAAAAGCCTCCTCATCAACTCTCTATCTTTCGAACCACACAAGGATTTTCAGTCCAGCTGAGCTACCTGAACCACTTTGAAATAAGTCTCCTTTCTTTATGTAATTTTCCCCGCCCCGGGATTCTAACGATGACGGAAGCCTCTATCTTGAACTGAAGGGCCGCGCGACCTTATCTGAAAGTTCTATCTGATATGTCAGGTTTGTATATACCCCTGCTCGTGTTTATTATTTTCTACAACCTTAGGAACTATCCTTTCCGGCTGCCCCCTCCCCCTGGCTTTTCCCTTGGGTTTGTCAAACAACATGGCATGTTAATACCGGGGCGCTTCAACGATGATGTATTTGTAGTAGTCCTCTGATGGTAAATCAGTTAAGATCCTTAAATGATTCATTGAACCATTCTTTTGCATGAGGTAGCTTAGGATTTGTGGTATTACTATTTATTAGGGGCTTCAAGACCGGGTTCCTACTTTTTCAATTTATGAAAGAAGAGGTTACGGGAAAAGCGAAAGAAATGCTGAAAGAGAAGATGTTTTTAGCTGAAACAAAAGCATTAGCAGAGACATACCTCCCGCTACAGAAAACTATTTGCAATGGGGTACGGGAGGCCCTAAAAAAATGATAGAGCATGAAAGAATGAAATAATCAAAACATCACCTGCCGCACACAAAACAAGAGAGAGGACTTCGAGAAGCGTATTGAGGCCGCAACAACAAGAAAACAACAAGAGCATGTCTTTCCAATAAAAGTAGCCATTAGCAGGATCTGCACTATAATTCCTCAACTCTGGGAAAAGGAATGAACTGAGCGCCCCGACGAATAAAGAAACCCTAGAACAAATATGGAAGCCTAAGCCTTCACATCCAGAACATAAAAAATCATCAGTTGGAGAATCCTTTTTACAAGGTAGGCATGGTGAAGGCAGAAAGGATATTAAAAACAACTAAATGACTTAGTCTTGCCTTTTTCTTCCTTTATGGATGGAAAGAGGCCACTTTAGCTCAGGGGAAAATTCCTATTTATTTCTTTCATCCTCTCTATCTATGGCCTATGCCAATTGGTCTTATTCGGATGAGTTATATTATTTTTTCCATTTATTAGTTTATCAGTCAGGGTAAAATCCTTCTACCTAAAAATTCCTTAATTTCTCTCCTTGGTGAGTGAATTTTCTACCCTTCTTGAAAGAGTAAGGCCTTATCGATCTTATGTGCTTGCCAGACCTTTCACAATCTGCTTTTCCTTGAGAATATGAGACTGATCACCCTTAGTAATCACATTGTCTGCTCTTTTCATTGATTGTACAGCTTTCTCTAAACAAGGAATTTCTAGGGAGTCCTCCCAGTCGGCTAAAGGCGCAATGGCTTTTGGTTTTGAATCCGGCTAAGGTGTGAGCAAGGGTATCTTCTTTGGGGTCTATCACCATAGCCTTTTCCTTTAGCTATTACGCTAGCCTTCTAATCGGCTAAGGTTGAATTTGCTTTTGCTTTAGTTGTTGTCGTAGAGCGACCTTCTGTTCTTTCAGTTGTGTAAGCCTTCCGCCTCTCTCTTAGCTTTGCATCTTTTCCATTCGGTCCAAGAACTAAGAGCGGTCATAGTCTAGTCTTAGTCATATTAGTCATGTAAGGGGAAATGACTTTCCGAGCCTATCCCCATTCGCCTATAGCTTTCTTGAGTTGATGTTTAGCTTGCACCTAGGGAATCCAATCTTCCTTGATGTTTTAGTGGAAGTTCCTTTTTTATGCCAATTCGCGAGTGGCTAAAAATAAATTTTCTTGTTTTGCTACCTTGAAAAAAGTATTCTCCAAGAACTAAGAGTGGTCGAAGTCCTGTCTCAAGTAATGGGCTTGAAGGCTAGTGGTCATATTAGTTGTCTAAAGGGAAATGACTTTTCCGGGCCTCCCCCCATATGCCTATCGCTTTCTGGAGTTTTGGTTTAACTTGCTCCGAGAGGATTCAATCTTCCTTATGGTTTTAGTGTGAGTTTCTTTTTTGATGCCCATTCGAGAGTGGCTAAAGGGAAATTTGGTTGTTCTGATAGTTAGTCTAACCCCTTTCCCACAACATTCCATTCGAACTAGTCGAAAAAGTCTAAGATGGAGAAAGTGGTTATACACTTTGATTGCATCCGCTTGCTTGATTTTTAATTATGTATATGTCTCTTAAGCCCCTTTCGCTTATATTGTCTCGGTCTTGGATAGAGTCCATTACCTATCTTTCTTTGTTTGAATGACATAAGTTGATGTCCTTTCATCTCAAAATGAATGTAATAATAGAGCTAAATTTAGAAATTTCGTATAAAAAAAACCCTATGTAGTATGGCCCTTTTAAAAAATTTATACGAGTTGTTGTGCTTCTTATCGCATTGGCGCTAGAACTCAAATCAGATCATCCTTGGATCATAGCGATCCTTTCACCGAAGAACTCTTGAAAGAGGACATTGTCTTTCTATCATTGAAGGGATTACCCACAGACTAGAGGGTTAGGGCTCTTACAATGTTTTCAAATCAAAGAATGAATTTTAATTAGGGCCCTTTCCCCATTTTCTTTGTGAGGGAGGTTTGTGCACATGAATTAATAGTCAATGTATAAGGAAGATGGCATAGAGCATAAAATGAGATTGATGCTTCGAATGCCATATTTTTTTGGGTTGTGATACAAGGAGTTGTAGCATGTTTGGAATTGGGAATAAGACTAGTCTTTCACTATTCTAGAAGAGGAGGCATAGCTGGCACGTTGAACCATGTCTGTTAACAGTGAAATATAGCCCTAAAGTGAGGGCCCCGGAGATAGTATTTCTCAACTGTCGATCGACGTGACAATCATGCCTGCTTGACAAAGCCTTTTTCATTCAGTCTCCCAATAAACGAAAAAGGATTTCTGGTGACACGAAAGCTGTGCTCAACGCTCTCTTTCCTATTCCGCTGCGCTAAGTGGTCTTTCCCTTTCTTGCTGGATGACTACTATGGAAAAAGATGACGACTACTCCCAGTCTCTGGTCAATCCATGCTGATGCTAGAAGAGCTATTCCCGCCGCCCACCCGAAAGAGACGAGGAAGACTAACCGCCATCCTGCTCGAACCTTTGCTGCCTGAGTTATATAGCTGACTGCGAGAAGGAAGGTTCAAGCTATGGCTGCCCCATGGGATGCTCATTTGAAACCTTTGTCCGGTCAATGCGAGAAAGAGAGAAGTGATGTAAACATAAGAATGGAAGGTTTGCTTGTCAGCTGTCGGGCCAATGATGCTCTTCTAGCTTTACCTACACGGCAAGGGAAAGATAAAAGGCAAGGTGGTAAATTCCCCGCATGAACTATCTGATCAAGTACTCTTTTTTCCAATCATAGGAATCTGGTAAAGCATTGTTTGATCGTCACTTACACGCTCCTTTACAATTTCGTTCATACGCTAATCAATTAACAATGAAGAATAGAAGGAAGAGTTTTTATCAACGTGCGTGTAGTCTCTATTAGGGTTTCCGTTTCATGTGCACTAAAAAGGAAGGAAGACTGGTGCGACTATAGTAATGCCAAGCATACGAGCAAAGGACTCTACCTACCCCATACTGACGAATGAAAGAAGCTCATCGCGGATGATAGTACAAGAAGTAACGGTTCCATTTCTGCTCTTCCTATTCCATAACATAAACAAACACTTTTGCTTCATCGACATTGGCTCTAGAGGCTCTACCCCTGCCCACCAGCCCTTTATGGAGTTAGCGGACAAAGAGAAAAAAATTTCCGATATATTAAAGAGAGTATGAAGGATTCAAAACCATTGAAATAAAAATATCTAAAGACATTTATGACGTTGCAAAAATGATCATCGTCAAGCACAAGATTCAAAGCTGGAATCTTCCTACTTTTGTTAGTTGGGACAGAGCATCGACTCTTGGTTATTCTCCTTTTCCACTGCCTCGAGCTCTCGCTTTTAGGGTGGATACGCAAGAAATTTACTATGAAGACATGACACAATCCCTGAAGAGTATGATGTGCCCGACCTTCCTTCTCTTGATCCCCACCCACCTCCTGTAGAGACGGATTATATCAATGTCTGTACCAGAGATTGCTTTAACTTTATCTTTTCTGAGAAAGGAGAATTCCCTTTATACTAACAAGACTACTACTTAGGGTGACAAATCTCGTGATTCAGGACCACCTGAATCTATTCTTTCTGTATCGCACATACACCTATGTTAATGAATCTGCCCATTCATAAGTGAAAGGAAATGATACTCAAGGATAAAAAAAGAAAGCGGGTGCCCTATCATAAAGACTCTGTTTGTACAGTATAGGTCGTTCCCCAAGATAATGCTTTCTTTCCTTCTCTCCTTAGAGTCAAGTGGCCTTCCGCTGCTCTACGAGACAGGTCGTTCAGCAAGATTGTGGGTATTGCAGGACAATTGCTTTCTCTAGATGGAAGGCCTTGGTTTTGCTTAATTAATTGATTCGTACATAATCCGGGAGTTGCATACGTGGGATTTTTTTGGAAAGGGAATGTCAAGAGACAGGGTGGTAGCTATTATAGCAAGTATTTTGTGAAGGAGTAGCACTAGGCTATTAACTTGTTAGACTAGTCTCGATTCCTTGTGGTCGTTCGAGCTGTTATTGTACTTGAAAAACCTCCATTCCGAGTGGGCTTAAGTCATTCCTTTACTATATTATTCTCGCCATCTATGTGAAAATCTGGTGTGGAGCCCAGGCTAGCCAACAATGAGAAATGCCTTCCTCTTTTTTCTTGATTTAGGTGACGTAGTCTTATCCGATGAATGGAAAAGGTCGTAAAGGGCTAAGCTCAGGGAGGTTGGCATTCCGAAGTCAAGTCTTTCTCACACCGCATGGGGTCCTTTCCTACGCATATGCAAGAAGCTCTTATTTCCCTAATCTAGAGGGTTCTCACGCCAAGCTTCCTTTCTTTCGGGCAAGTCCAATTACAAAGAAAAGAGAAGGTCGGTCCCGTCCCACGGGTTAGGTGCTTAGCTTAAGGTGGAAGTCCAAAGCTTAATAAGGCGGAAGGCGAAGCCGAGGCAAGAGCAAGGGTTGACAGAGAAGAATTCAATCTCTGTTCCATTCTCAATGGTTGGTCGGTTGGCCAGGATTGGTCAAGTGCGCTGGACGACACGGCATTCTCCTTTCAATAGTGCCATCGACTGGAGACCGGATTGCTACCAGAGAGAGGAATGACTATAGGACTTTTACTCCTTGGTTCGCTAGCTGACTTGCCAGCGCATGTATTCTGAAACTCTAAGAGTGGTTGTTCACATCCGATTCAATGGCATATGTACGCTTTATACCATTGCTACTTACTCGATGGACAAACTCAAGGAATTGCTTTGTCGGATCACATCATCCTGATCCATCTTTTGGTGTCAGTCTTCTAAAGTAAGCTCTCAGGCAGGACAATCAATCTCTGCTATATTGTCTCTATCTGGAAGATCGATCTATTATACTAGAACTGAACCAAATGGGAATCCTACGTATAGGAGGGAAAATCTGGCGTGGAGGGAAAGCATGACCGAAAGGGTATGATGAAAAGCTCTCACCAGGATTGTCTTTGCAGATTGATTGATCAATATTTTATAGATTAAAATACTTTTCGACAAAAAGAGAGTTCCAACAAAGATGCGATCTTTTGCAACGTAAGCTAACATGGATGTTCCAACAACACCAGGGTCACGATCATTAGAGGAATCAACGGAGTATTTCCTTCAGTAACAGGAGAAATCCCTTATTATATGGAAGCCAAAGGTGTTCATTCTGATTACAAGGATGGCTTGTTGGAGATGTATAGTTTGATGTATGGTAGAAGTGGCCTTCCTGGGACACGAGGCGAGAGTATGTATGTTCACATTTATCAAGAAACATTGATGGATTTATCTTGCAATCACAAGGATCAAGTAATCTGCTTGGTGTATTTCCTATTCTTTAGGAAATTACGCCTAATCTCCCATATCCAGAATCTCAATAATGATAGATGAGGGAATGAAATATCAACAACAACTTCCTCGTAGGAAAATCCGATGTTCAACCTTTGTAAAATAAAAAAGTACTAAAATTAGCTTTCCTCATAATTGCTTTAGATAACAAATAGGCGAATAGATAAGGAATAATATTGAGTGGGGTATGTCGAGTTGGTGACTCTAGTTCCTCTCCCTTACAGTCGTATGATAAAAGTCTCCTTTAGGTTCAGTCGAAGATATCGAAATGAAATTATCAATTCAAACATTCGAATGGTCTCCCCTATGATTGACCTCTTTTATAAATAAACCGAACCTCTATACCACATTCATCAAAAAGATATGGCCATCTCTCTAGGTTCTGCAATCCCTTTAGATCATTCTATTCGTGCTACAAAAATGACCCAATCGGTCCGTTCCTTTTAATTGACATTCTTAGCAATCCTACGAGGGTTAACACCCCATAGATAAGATCGTGAACTATTTTAGACCCTTAGTTTCACTTGGTTGGGGCAGAATTAAAGCCTCCCTTCCACATACTATAATTAACCTTAGAGCTGCCTAACATGTTTACATCAGGCGAAGAAAGTCATTTTTTGTGTTACATCTTCAAATTCGAGAGATGTCTTTCCTCTTATATCTCAAATTATAGGAATTTAAGCAATCAAGAGAATGTAAAAAAACTATTGCACACTCCCCCCATTCGCCCTTTACTAATATAATAAAAGGTTAGACAAAAGCAAAAGTTAAACTACGAGCTAAAAGCAGGCGTGCGTCTCTTATAAGAGAATATGATACAATCTTCAACTTTTAGCGCTCTTGTTTGATGAGCGATGCCGAAGCACCATATATGGCATAAGCTAGCCTGAGACTTAAAAAAGCAAGGTCGAAATCCATCCCTCTTTTCCCTATATTTTACTAGTATGGCTAATGGACGACCCTTTGATCTATCTCGTGTACATCCATGTCAGATTAGAAATTCCAAAATGAGTGGAGCGAGGGTCGTCAGAGGGAAAAAAGGGGAGAGCTTTAATTGAAGTAGGGGCCGATCTCCTCTCCTTATTGTCAAGTGGCTTTCACTACTCATAGAGAGTTAGAAAGCAGCAGTTCTCATAGCAAGGCTTAGGCTTACGGGATAGGGCGCGGACCCCCAACTCTCAACCCCACCCAAACACAAGTAGTTTTTTAACCGAAATTAGGAAAAGTTATGTTAGGTTCTTAGTAGAAATCGACGACCTTTTCATCCTTTACTTCACATAACTTTTCATCTCCTTGATGGTTAGAAGTTCTAAAAAAGTATGAAAAGCTGGAGGACTTTGTACCATCCATTTCGGTGTGGTTTGATTCTTTTAATAACCGATGGACTTCGATCACATCCTTTGTTTTTTCAACTACTTGAAGAGACTGTTACATCCATGAAGAAACGATTAATCCCAACTACGCATATATAAGACCCAAAAATTCTACGAGCATTACATACAGCGTAAGCATCTGGATAATTAAAAATGCGACGTGGCATACCCGAAAGCCTTAAGAAATGCATAGAAAAGAAGGTCATATTAACCCCGAAAAAGGTGATCCGAAAATGGATTTCACCTAAGGTTTCAGGGTATGTCCAACAAAATATTTTACCTACCGAATAGTGAAATCCTGCAAATAAAGAGAAAATTGCACCTATAGAATGTACATAATAGTAATGTGCAACAACATAATAAGTATCATGAAGAGAAATGTCTAGCCCAAAATTAGCCAGAACTATTCCTTTGAGTCCTCCTATGGTGAATAAAAAGACAAAGCCTACAAAAAATAACATGGGTGTTTTGTATTGTATTGAACCCCCTATATGTTAGGAATACAACTAATGATTTTTATTCCAGTGGGGACAACTATGATCATGGTACCTGCGGTTAAGAAGGCACGTGTACCAACGTCTAAGCCCACAGTAAACATAGGATGATCCAAAAGTAGAAATCCAAAAACATCAATACTGATCATGGCATAAACCATGCTTAGATAATTGATAACTTATTTTCTTGAAAAAGTAGAAATGATATGACATATGATACCGGATACATGTAAAATTTGATGAGGATCGGAGTTTCGCATCTAACATTCGTTGAGCTTCTCTCTTCTAGAGCCTGCGCCACGGCCTTTTTGTGCAATAAACCCCTCCGGCCGAAGACTAGTGGTAGGTGGCCTTGCGGAGTTTTCGGAAAAGGGTAGCCTTGTGTGTAAGCACAACAATAAACCGCGTCGAACCCTTAGACGCCCTATACATGATAAGGGGCGGGGATCCTCAGTAGTGGTGACCCTTTCACTCTTTCATTGACTGATGCATGAACCGAATGCTCATACATGAAAGTTTACTCCAATGTCTAGAACCTAGGGGGTTGCTCCGAGAAATCATTTCTTTGTCGTCCACTTAAGGGGTGGCGACACACCTGCGCACATTATAGGTGACAATTACAAGAATGACAGGGAAGTCAACAATACCTAATGATATTCAGTGATGGATGTAGACCTATCGGGCAGGAATTCTTATTCCCTTTCTGGTAGAAGAGATGACCATTCTCAAGAATGAAAAAGACTGCGCTGAGGGAAGCCCTATGAGTCACTGAAACAACGACAAGATTAACCTTTTTAAATCAATAGAGGGAGAAAAACATGGGCTTTGCTCCCCTTTACAATATAAAGAATTAAATAAGGGTCGAAGTTAAGACAACTTACAGTAGTTCTACCTATAGAAAGGATCATGAAAGAGGAGACAACCCATTTATGATTCATGTAGAGAAGACTAGTAAAAAGAATTATAAAAAATGATATATATATATATATATATATATATATAAGAGCATCTAGATTAGTTGGCGATGAACAAGTTAGAATTTCCTCAACCAAAATTGATGGAATTGTCCATAAAAATCCATTCAGGTTCGTTATCAATTAAGTATTCGTGGAAACATAAAGATAAAAAATTCAATAAGTATCAAATCAACAAAATTAAACAAACCATAGGGGAGAACGAGCAATCATCGAACAATTAAGTTCGATTTCTTGTTCTCATGGAATACTTCATCACAATGGATCTCCCTTATGCAGTCAATGAACTTATACTAATGGTAGGACTTGTCGCAAGCTAATTCATAAATGAAAGAAGTCTACCGAAAGCCCTTGGTACTTGTCTAATCAATCACACTTATAGCTTCAATAGTTCACAAAAATTTATGTGAATGATCATGATTGCTCTTCAAATATTATTCAATCTAATTAGATATGTCACTGAGACAAAGTGATTTCTTACTTTATATATTTTCTTTTTGGATACCAAGGATGAGACGACCTATCCTAAAATCATTTATAAGGAGCCGAACGATGAAGACTTCTCCTCAGATAATGTTTTTTCCAACGCTACTCTCCCGGCAAGAAGAACATTTTCTATTGTGATTTTTTTTGCGTATTCAGTGAGGAGGGACAAAAGAGATATGATTTATATAACTCAAAAGTAGATATTTCCCCTATGCTCCCATGGCCCACTTATCGAGGAATAGAAATAAAGTACCCGGGGCAAGAGCTAGTTGGGTTGGAGTATAGAGTTGATAGCGCGGTGGGGGTGACAGAGGACGTGCACGTACGGTTAAAAGAATTTTAATGAAAAGGTATTATTTTGTGGGGAACTTTCACTCCACTATATTTTATATATGCCTCTCTAGCAGCATTACGATCTGCAGCTCAAATGGTCCCTTATGAAGTCTCTATTGGTGTTTTTCTTACTGTCCGCCTTGTGAGGGCATTTGGATCCGTGAAAGAAATCACTCGGATGTTCCCCTAACCCCACCCGAAAACGTACCGGAGGGAACCGCAACATGGGGAATGTTCGCGTCTCGTCGCAAGGAACATTTTCCATCGTGGGTCATAAGGGGGGCAACTTTTATCTGATAAAGGGCCAGCGCACAAGGGTCCTGGTACTATTAAGATACGAAGAACCCCGGAGGTGACTGCAATGAGAAGAAATATCAATCACGCACCTAAACGACGAGCAAACACTCGAATGTGAGAGCAAGGGATCGCCCAACGAATGGACGAGATCAAAGGGGGTAGGGAGGCAAGAACCATGCTTTTAGACACATAACCCAACACGGTTCGAATATTATCTAAACTCTGAGAATAACTAACTTAACCATGACATAAGGGTTCATTCTCCAAAAGGGACGGGGCAAAGCCTTAAGGTTGTTTAAGTAGGTTGGAATACTCTGAGATATAAACCAGGGCAACAAAAGTGGAGCATACGATGATGCCTCCCATTTTCATTTCGTGGAAGTCCCCGGCAAAGGAATGGGCTATAGGCTATGGCACTTTCTTCTCCTTATCGAGAGAGGGGCAACGTGTGAGTATAGAGCAAGGCTTTCTTCTTTCTTTCAGAGTTAGAAAGGGAAAGCAAATGAATCGCAGCGGAGATGCTCATACACTATACTAGAGAAATGACTAGTCTAATCATTTTTCTCTACATGAACTTTTTATTATGTAGACCCGGTGTATTATGTAATGCTTTTAACCAATCCAATGGAAATCTTCTCCATTGCAGCAAAAGTAAAATAAGGGGTACTCGCGCTACAGCCTGCTTGCCAAAAATTAAAATCCTTACTGGCCAAAGTAAGGGATTTTCTTACTGGAGCATACATAATGGACAAGGACTTATAAGAATATTCTTCGCCTGTTATTCAAGAATCATTCCTCAGAATGGATAATGAATGGAAGCGAGATTGGATTAATGTGTAGAAACTAAAACTACATATTTGATCCCTTTCTCTTAGGGAATATCGACTAGACAAGGGAGATATCATGTTTCGTGATAAGAAAAAGAAAGTCATTGTATAAGTAACGAATAAGCAAATTTTTTATTAGAAGCCTATTTGACTAGATAGGTCTCCTTTACTGAGGGTTCCCACATAGAAGTTTTGCTCTGACTTGCAAAAAATGTTTAATATTGAGAAAGATGGATGTATTACACACCTGTGGAATTACGTTATAAGGCTTTTAACTAGCTTAATGAATTGATTTAAACTACTAAATATAGTATTTTTTTGTTTGCAGTGACTAAATCTTTGATTAAGAGGGTCGAAGATGATATAAGTCTTAAAAAGGATCTTGGCTTAGGTTCACACTTTCTTTTGTCTTTCTTTGAAAAATCATTTACAATGTTATGTGAGTCCCTACTCATGGTAGGTAACAGACCCTCGCCATTGCGATTATCATCCCTAATCAGAAAGAGTTTTTGTTTTGCACGGGTTTACCTAATTGAACATAGCTCTAACCCATTCCGCTATCATGCTTTTATTGAATTTTTCTTTCAGCAGCCATCCTGCTAGATATTGCTCTTCCTGGAAGTGAGAACACTATTGCCCGACCAAGGAAATAAGGAGATAACTGATAGGGTTATAAATTCCATTGAGTAAGCCCCACTTGATCGAAAATGCTAGCCTCTTCCGTTACGCCTGCGACCCCTTGAAAATTTAAATTCCGCTAGAATTGATGTGATTTAACGTAGATTAGGAAGTGCACTAACAAAATTTACTTCTTTCGATTTTATGCAAGTCTCCAATCTAAGAAGCTTTTTAATGAGACACTATCTCTTTGTATTGAAATGCCACAGAGTCTTCTTCATGCTTATGCCCAGGTGGGGCAAGTCGAATATGTCTTTCCGGAAATGCTGTCATAATGAATTTTTTCATTTGAAAAGTACCCTTTCATGAAAAGTTAATATATGCTTGAGTAGTGGATTAAATCTTTGAACCCTTATGGGTATGGAACCTTTTCAAATACTAGTTCTTGTGCTAGTAGTTCCTGGCTTTCTTCAAAGCTGGCCCAAACACGTCTCTTATTGAAATAGAAGAATTCTTGACCTAACATGCTGAAAGTCTTGAAATCTACTATTGAAGTAAAATATCCTACGAGAGCATTTATGTCTTCATACGTGGTATAGTACTTCTGTTTTGTGCAATATTGGGAGTAAATACACCGATGGCTAAGATGAAATCTCTCCTTTACAACTGTTGCAGTTTGGCCGTACTTACTCGTTAAGTAAGAATTTCATCAATAACATGCTCGCACACGTATAACCTCACAAACCAACTTGCTCTCTTCGACCCTCTCCCCGATCCATAGCCCCTGGAGCAAAACTCTCTTGTAGAAGGACTCCCACTACAATTTTCCCTCCCTAACCCCTATATTAAAGGGAAGATGGTTGGATATGTCCTGAAGGAATTCAAACGTAGGGAGATAGACCTCTGTCCAGAGAAGATAAGACATTAGGCAATCTGTTATGTCATCGATTGACTCCTATTCTCGCTTCTTTTGAGTGAAAGCCACTTGACTGTAAGGACAGGAGCGGCTCTGAAACAGTGATTCCCCCTTTCAATTCAACTACGGAGGGCTTCCTTCCCCACCATTCTGGCCTATAATTGATGGGGATTTTGCCGATGCTAAAGATAGCTTGCTTACCAAGCCGCCAACTAGGGAATCTAGTTGCCAGGAAAGACGCGAAGAGGAAGCAAATATTTCAACGAAGCTTTTCTTCTCCCCCTGTATTCGTAATACTTGGGTTGTCGCTACTTTGATTCCAAAGCTAACCGACGGTTCCAAACTTTCTCTGCTTTCCGGAACCGTAACCACTTGTCATTCTAATTACTTTATCCATAAATTTCTTTTTATTCAAAAATGCGATACGCTCTAAAAAAAGGAGAAACTTTCATTCTAGAAGCGATAGCTCCCCATCTCCGTCAGGGTAACAAGTTCCCTTCCTTTTTCTAAAATGCATGAGGGGTCTGCTCAGCAAACGTACAAAGTAGACAGTATCTTGGCTGACCATATTCTTCCAATTCGGGTTGGTTTGACCAAGATGTACAGTAAGAAATAATGGAATCACTGGAGAGTCGTCTTTTCCCAACAGTGAACTGCAAACTATTGACTTTGTAAATGGAACACAAATCTATTTCCGCTATTCCAGGTTCTTTTTGAGCAAAGCAAAATAAAGATTGATGAAAAAGTCAGTGAAGTTTCCATGGTGTTCTACCTTTGCGTAATCTCGGTGAATAGTGGAAGTCTCCGCATCTGAGCCTCGTTAGACTCGGCTGAAGTGTAACTTTTAATTTAAGACAATAGAAGTCAAGACTTACCTAAGCCTTCGCCTAGTATATATCCACAGCTAACGCAACTCTTTACCGACCCTCACTACTACTTTCATTTTTCAATTAATTAACGGTTAAGCGATTTCATAACCTGAGCTTTCCTTAATCATTTGACCTTACTTAATAACCTTATCCTCCGTTTCTTTATTGTATTCTAGTTCGACTAAGTCACTTTGTAACCTCAACCTACATTTTTCCTTACTGCAACATAGGCCTTCACCACTTTAAATGGGCTCTTCTCCCCTCTTTTTTTGAATTCAAAAGAGAGGGGTCTTAATTATTCATGGGAAATGAAAGACAAATAAAGGGATCAGGGGGCTTTATGATCGGAGAAAGAGAAGGGGTGTGATGAGTTAAACTACTTGTGTTGGAATGGAAGTCTGCCAAGTAATCTTATACCATTGTGCTACTAGGGTTCCAAATCTTCCCCTTAGCTTTAGAATCAAGAAATACATTTTCAACTCAAGAAATCATAAAGATATTTATAGTTGGTATTTCTAACTAAGTAAGAAGGAGGGATTTGGGCAAAGAGTAATTCTCAAGTACTTTACTTCAGTCCCAGTACTGAAAGATGTGACTTTATGAGTGGATTTTTGAAGGTTAGACTTCATATACTTCCTGCAAATTGCTTATGTAATAACAAGTAGAAAGAAAGCGGCATTATGCCACATTATTGTAAGGATAGTAGCTTGAAAAAAAAAGGAATTTCGTATATAAAGATATGGGTTTTCGGGCTTAGATCGAAATAGAACCCCTGGAAATCAGTGCTGGAGTATTAAAATTGTTCTGCTTTGATAGAGGCAGTCTAACTGTAACTTGAATAACAATCATTCAGCCGATTACTCTTATCCTTCCTTCGCTGACATAGAAGAGAGAGAGCACTCACTAAGCAAAGGATGAGTGCCAAAGAGAAGATGCGTAATCTAGTCTATTAGAAGGAGAAAGAGAGGGAGTGAGATTTTAGGTTTCATCAAGGTAGAATGAAGACTAAGACAAACTCGAAACAAAAATAAAACTTATTGCAACTACGAACGTCAACATATGCTTTCTCATTAGACTATTTTAATTTATTGTTTATGTAGACCCTACTCTATGATTCTTCTTCTCTTTTGAAATTTCTAGTTAGATGAACACTGCTCTGCTTCATGAAGGAGTGGTCTTTCCCTATTATGAAATCCAGTGTCTCACTTTCGAAAGAGTGTCTCGATATGGTTGTGTACACCTAGATCCATAACTGGTCTAGTCACTGGGTAGAGGGAGACTGACCTACCAGACCGGAGGCAGCCGAGAATGTTATTTGAAAAGGACCGAGGAGGATCCTATCATAAAGGAGAGAAAAAGAGTACGACAATTATGCCATCATGGGAATTTCCATTTTTTTCCTACTTCCATCTGTAATGCTTTGAAGAATTTCAGAACTAGAAAATACGATGAAAAATACTTGAAATCCTTTTATTACATATTAGAGTACAAATTCTTTTAATCCATATTCGAAAAGTTATCGTGCGTCTTGTTCTGGCAAAGGTCACCTTACACTTTGGGTAAATTTTCGTGGATGACCTAACTTTAGCTGTGAATAAGTTTTGCTCTCCTCCGTCGGATGAAGGGTTGTTCAGTAAAGCACCCACCCCGACTCCTCCACCAAAATATTCTGGTCTGGAGCTCATTCCTAGTGCATAAATCGAAGGGGATGGCCCAACCCCGGTTTCGAAATGAGAGAACCTAAAAAATTTGCATGTTGTAGTCGAAGGGCATCATCATAGATATTGCCCTTTTGAGGATTCATTGAAAAGGTTCCCTTGTTTGAAATATAAAAACAAGGAAGATTTCAAATATTTTGCGCAACATTTTTCTATTATGGAATTGGACATTGATACAAAAAGCGAAGAACAAATCTCTTAGATTTCTTTCTATTTGTATCCATATAGTAAAATCAAAACACTGTTTCATATGTATTTTGAAAAATACTTCTACTCAGACTAGAGATTGAAGTAGAAGAGTAGAATACAGCTTGACACTGAGAGAATGTTGCCTCTCTCTGGCACGGGAAATATAATTTGGCGGAGATTGTTATGTTCTTGTTATGAGTGCTGTCTTATTGTTATGTAAGACCAAGGAGGATACTATAATAAAGGAGAAGGAGGAGGAGTAAGAGCTAGATTTATAGGTGGAATCTAATGATTACAAGATAAACAATGAGACATAAAAAAACACTTAGACGAGTCAGCAAAAGAGAAAGACCACCAAAAGTAACAACCACCAAGATAGGCATAGTAATTCGATCTTTTGATAACCCATTTTTGGGGGCTTCTACCAATCACATGGAGGATTGGATTGCCTGAGGTCATGAGTTTATATACTGTGTTAAAATAATCTCATATTGATAAAAAGTCTAGAGAACAATTTTTTTATGAAAATCAAGAAAGAATTTCTTGTCATAACTACATAAAGGCATGAATTGCGCCAGAATTTCTTTCGGTTAAAATGTCGTACGACTCGAAGAACATAAGAATTCTTGGTCTAGCAAAAAAGGTGGAAAACTGGATGATCCTACCCCACCATGCCTGGCCCTTTATCTTACCTTAAGAATAAAGAAGAGGTATGAAGCATGGGACAGAATGAAAGAAGTGTATGATACAACAGATAACCTTAAGGAGTGAAGGAGACCCTCTTGATTTATCAACGCGAGTGAACTATGCTTAGAAGCTTCGTAAAGACACTAGGATATACGAGAGGAGCTGATATATCAACAGTCTTCCCCTTTATTTTCACGGAATGTGATCTGGCACACGATGGGAGTTTGCGTGTCTCGTTAAGAAATATATCACCGGAGTATAGCATAAGATCTCATTTTCTTGCTATCATTGGGTCAACCCGTGAACAAGGTACACCTATTGGGATCCAAAAAAACCAGGGGGACCGCATTGGGTAGAAGACGATACAAAAAGCGAAGGTTCACCTAGCTAAAGGAAGGGGGTGAGATAGGAAAGAGGTAGCTTGCTTCCAAACCAACCCGACCTCGAGGAATCAAGACATATTTCCTGGTGAAGACTTGTATCTCTTGTGAGGGAATAAGGCTGTCAGAAGCAACGAGCTGTCACGGTCGAAGCTTTGCTCTAGCCGATAGGATAGCTCTGAGCTTGGATATACCGAAGCGCTTACAAAGCATGAAGGAAAGGGCCTTCGCCACTTGATCGGTATGCGGGGGAACTCAAACGTGCGGTTGTTAGGGTGGATAGCTAGTATATTTGGAGCTCAATATGAAATCCTATTTTCATGAAAGACCCATTCGGATAAAGGAAAACTGTAGAGATTTCATCGAAAAAAGATCATTGCGTTGAACCTTTTCTGAAACCAGAACTAGGGGAGGATGAGAGGAAAAGGGAATCAAAATGTCCAATCAATAAAGTTTGGCTTTCCATTCTTCCTCCCCCCCCCCCATTCACTCCCTCTTTTTTTAAAAAAAGCCCCATGGGACCCTCTCTAATATGTAAGGAAACGAAATAATCTCAATTTTTTTATAAATCCGGTCCGATGGTTGTTCTCCACTACCTAAAAGGATATAGGGACTCTTTATTTCATCTTTGGTTCCATTGCTTGAGTGATGGGCACATTCTTCTCAGTACATATTCGTATGGAATTATCACGACCCCACGATCAAATTCATGGTGGGAATCATCAACTTTATAATGTTTTAATAATGGCTAACGTTTTTTAATGATTTTTTATGGTTATGAAGGCGATGATAGGTTGATCTTGTAATTGGTCTGTTCCAATTCTTATAGGTGTGCCTCACATGGCATTTCCACTATTAAATAATATTTCATTATGGTTGTTGGCTCCAATTCTCGTGTTCCTATTGAGCTCACCCTTAGTAGAAGTGGCTAGCAGCACTGGGTAGACGGTCTATCCGCCCTTAAGTGGTATTACCAGCCATTCTGGAAGAGACATTGATTTAGCGATTTCTATTCTTTAACTATCTGCTGTTTCATCCATTTAAGGTTCAATTATTTTTATAACAACTATCTTCAACATGCGTGGATTTGGAATAACAATGTATAAATTACCTTTATTTGTGTGGTCCGTTGTAGTGACAACATTCCCACTTTTATAATCACATCTAAACCTAGCAGGGGCAATTACAATGTTATTAACCAATCGAAACATTCATACAACGTTTTCTAATAACGATGGAGGGGGAGAACGTATATTGTTCCAACATATCTTTTGGATCTTTTGTCATCCAGAGGTTTATATTCCCATTCTGCCTGGATCCGGTATCATAAGTCATATCGTTTCTACTTTTTCGGGAAAACCGGTTTTCGGGTATCTAGGCATGGTTTATGCCATGATCAGTATAGGTGTTCTTGGATTTCTTGTTTGGGCTCATCATATGTTTACTGTGGGCTTAGACGTTGATACCCGTGCCTACTTCACCGCAGCTACCATGATCATAGCTGTCCCCACTGGAATCAAAATCTTTAGTTGGATCGCTACCATGTGGGGGGGTTCGATACAATACAAAACACCCATGTTATTTGCTGTAGGGTTCATCTTTTTATTCACCATATGAGGACTCACTTGAATAGTTCTTTCTAATTCTGGGCTAGACATTGCTCTACATGATACTTATTATGTGGTTGCACATTTCCATTATGCATTTGTCACGACCCAAATCGGGGACGCGACTGGCACCCACATTCACCCTCCTATGTGAGCGAACCAACCCATCTCAACCTTAACATTTTAATACAATATCAACAAAAGAAATGCGGAAGACTTAACTCATTAATAAAACAACTCAAAACTTATTATTAATATCCCCAAAATCTGGAAGTCATCATCACAAGAACATCTATCTCAAATTACTAAACTAGGAATGTCTAAGAACAAAATATAACTAAAAAGCTAGTCCATGCCGGAAGTTAAAGGCATCAAGACTTGAAGAAGAAGACCCAGTCCAAGCTAGACGCATTAGCTCACCCTGAATTTCCGATGGAGTGAAGACTGGCTTGATCTACTGCTGAGTCGAAGTTGACGGAACGTTTGCTGCATTACACAAATAACAAAGAGGAAAACATAAAAGTAGGGGGTCAGTACAACCACACGTACTGAGTAGATATCATCGGCTAACTCAAAATAGGGAACAATATATATCAATAATAATGTAAATAAACTACAATACTCAACATATAGCAACAGCAATTACTTTACCATTAACAATTTTCGTCAAGTTCACACATGAGGACTCAAGCCTCAATACCATACTCATTTGGGAATTAGGTTCATTAGATTGAGTATATTCATTATCTTTCAAGATTCATTATCTTTCTTCCTCTTGTGTCGGTACGTGACACTCCGCTCCTCTAATTCTATCCTGGTGTCGGAACGTGACACTCCGATCCTCATATTCATTCTATCCTGGTACCGGAACGTGGCACCCGATCCATATTCTATCCTGGTGTCGGAACGTGACACTCCGATCCTCATATTCTATCCTGGTGTCGGAACGTGACACTCCGATCCTCATATTCATTCTATCCTGGTACCGAAACGTGGCACCCGATCCATATTCTATCCTGGTGTCGGAACGTGACACTCTGATCCTCATATTCTATCCTGGTGTCGGAACGTGACACTCCGATCCTCATATTCATTCTATCCTGGTACCGGAATGTGGCACCCGATCCATATTCTATCCTGGTGTCGGAACGTGACACTCCGATCCTCATATTCTATCCTGGTGTCGGAACGTGACACTCCGATCCTCATATTCATTCTATCCTGGTACCGGAACGTGGCACCCGATCCCCTAATTCATCAAACCTTCTTTTACACTAAGGCATCATCATTCTCATTATATAATTTATCAAGCCTTCTTTCATACTAAGGCATCATCAACCTTATTATATAATATATCAAGCGAATTAGGGTTCTTTCAAGATTTGGGATTCAATAGCTTCATCATGCTTGTTAATTCATCACAATTTCATAATCATAATCATGCAAGCATACAATTTAAGCACATAGCAGGGTTTACAATACTATCAACACATAATATTCACTATTAAGAGTTCACTACGATTATCGTAATATAAACCATAACCTACCTCCACCGAAGAATTGGAATCAACAAGAAATCTCCCAAGCTTTGTTATTCCTCTTCCCTCTTCGATTGATCAATGCTCTCTCTCTCTTTTCTTTTGTTTTGTTTTATTCAAACCCTCTTTCCTTTACCCTAATTATCATATAATTAAGAATAAAGAGGACAATAAAACCCACTAATTAACTTAAGGTTACCTCTTTTAACCCCCAAGTAATTAGACATATTAATATTAACCCTCAATCTTTATAGTTAAGGAAAGAATAGTCCAAAACGACCCTTAAAACGTGTGGGGAAATCCTAAACTGCCTGGGATTTGCGCAACCTGTGACGGGCCGTCGTGCCTGCGACGGTCCGTCACGCAGGTCGTCGCAACCTCCCAAATCCCAGGTGGTCTGTGACGGCCCGTCACACCTGTGACGGTCCGTCCCGCACCTCCGTCATGACGGTCAGAAACTCGTTTCTTGTACCAAATTCTCAAAAGTTGAAGTGTTTTGCAACGGAAACTCACGACGGTTCGTCGTGGATGTACCGGAACGTCCTGCAGGTCCGTCACAATTTACAGAGAGTCGATTTTAATATCCAATTTGAAGAATTCTAAGTGTCCTGGAACGACACCCCCTCGACGGGCCGTCGTGACCACGACGGTCCATCGTGACACTCATCGTTCCAGCCAGTTTTTCCAGAAATGGACTCTGTTGCTCAAAACGACTAAACAGGTCGTTACAATAGATACCAATTTACCCATCGTTTGTCCCCGAATGATCAAAAGAAGAAAATCAATGGCGAAAAGGAGTACCTGAATCCGTAAACAGATGTGGATATTTTTCTTGCATATCTGCCTCCTTCTCCCAAGTAGCTTCTTCAACCGGTCGATTCTTCCATTGCACTTTGATGGATGCAATCTCTCTCGACCTCAGCTTGCGAACTTCTCTATCTAATATAGCAACCGGTTCCTCTTCATTAGTCAAGTTCTCATCCAACAAAACTGAATCCCAACGGATAATGTAGTTTCCATCTCCGTGGTATCTCTTCAACATGGATACATGAAACACCGGATGCACTCCGGACAGCCCTGGGGGTAAGGCTAATTCATAAGCCACCTCCCCTATTCTCTTAAGCACTTCAAATGTTCCAATATACCTTGGACTTAACTTGCCCCTTTTTCCGAACCGCATCACCCCTTTCATGGGTGAAACCTTCAACAGGACTTGTTCACCTTCCATGAACTCCAAGTCTCTAACCTTTCGGTCTACATACTCCTTTTGTCTACTTTGAGCCGCCAAAAGCCTTTCTTGAATAGCTTTTACCTTCTCCATAGAATCTCTCAACAGATCAGTCCCCCAAGGTCTAACTTCAAAGGCATCAAACCAACCAATGGGAGATCTACACCTCCTCCCATACAATGCTTCAAATGGAGCCATGTCAATACTGGAGTGATAGCTATTATTATATGAAAACTCTGCCAAAGGTAAAAAGCTATCCCAATGGCCACCAAACTCTATCACACATGCACGAAGCATATCCTTCAACACTTGAATCGTCCGCTCAGACTGACCATCCGTCTGAGGATGAAACGCAGTACTAAGGTCCAACCTAGTACCTAATTCAGCATGTAATGTCCTCCAAAACTTAGAAGTAAACTGCGTACCTCTATCTGATATGATGGAGAGTGGAACTCCATGCAACCGAACGATCTCTGAGATGTAGATCTTGGCTAACTTCTCTGCATTGTAGGTCACCTTGACAGGAATGAAATGAGCAGACTTTGTTAACCTATCAACAATCACCCAAATCGAGTCATACTTACCCAATGTCTTGGGAAGACCAACCACGAAGTCCATCGCGATTCTCTCCCACTTCCATTCAGGAATGGGCATTCTCTGAAGTGTTCCTCCGGGCCTTTGGTGTTCATACTTTACTTGTTGACAATTTGGACACTTGGCAACAAACTCAACAATATCTCGCTTCATTCTACTACACCAGAAGTGTTGCTTTAGGTCGCGATACATCTTGGTTGCACCAGGATGTATAGAATATCCGGAACTATGAGCCTCTGTCAGAATAGTGGTGATCAAATTATCGACGCGGGGTACACATACTCTTCCCTTAATCCTCAAAACACCTTCCCCATCAATTATTGCTTCCTTAGCCTCTCCTTGCAACACTTTATCTCGAATTCGCCTTAGTTTCTCATCATCAAACTGTTTCCCCTTAATCTGATCAAGGAAAGAGGATTTTGCCTCTACACAAGCTAACAATCCTCCCTTCTCGTTATTTCTAACCTCATAAGGTCATTAGCCAAAATCTGCACTTCTCTAGCCAATGGGCGTCTAGAAGCTTGCAAATGAGCTAGACTTCCCATGCTTCCGGCCTTCCTACTCAAAGCATCTGCCACAACATTTGCTTTTCCCGGATGATACAAGATAGTGATGTCGTAGTCCTTCAGTAGTTCCATCCATCTCCTCTGTCTCAAGTTCAAGTCTTTCTGAGTGAATACATACTGTAGGCTATGATGGTCCGTGTAGACTTCACACTTAACCCCATACAAGTAGTGTCTCCATTGCTTTAGTGCAAACACTACCGCGGCCAACTCCAAATCATGGGTCGGATAGTTACGCTCATGCACCTTTAATTGCCTCGAAGCATAAGCTATCACATTCTTCTCTTGCATTAGCACTGCACCCAACCCAGAATAGGATGCATCACAATAGACAATGAAGTTCTTACCCTCTACCGGCAAGGTAAGGATAGGCGCGGTAGTCAACAAAGTCTTGAGTTTCTGAAAGCTTTCCTCACACTCATCCGACCATACAAATGGAACGTTTTGCTTAGTCAAGTTCGTCAATTGGGAAGCAATAGAAGAGAATCCCTTGACGAATCGGCGGTAGTAGCTAGCTAACCCAACAAAACTCCGTATTTCTGACACATTAGTGGGTCTTACCCAATTCTTCACTGTTTCAATCTTAGAAGGATCTACCATCACTCCTTCCTTAGAAACCACATGCCCCAAGAAGGACACTGCATCTAGCCAAAACTCACACTTAGAGAACTTGGCATAAAGCTTTTTCTCCCTCAACAACTCTAACACCAATTTCAAATGCTCCTCATGTTCTTTCTTACTCTTCGAGTATATCAGTATATCATCAATAAACACAATCACGAAGAGGTCCAAATATGGCTTGAAAATCCCATTCATCAAGCTCATGAAGGCAGCGGGGGCATTTGTAAGACCAAAGGACATCACCACAAATTCATAATGCCCATACCTAGTCCGAAAAGCAGTCTTTGGCACATCCGTTGCTCGTATCTTCAATTGGTGATAACCGGACCTCAAGTCAATTTTTGAGAAGACACAAGCACCTTGTAACTGATCGAACAAGTCATCAATGCGAGGAATGGGGTACTTGTTCTTAATAGTTACTTTGTTCAATTGTCGGTAATCTATGCACATTCGGAAACTCCCATCCTTCTTCTTCACAAATAACACCGGAGCACCCCAAGGAGATGCACTTGGTCTAATGAAGCCTTTACTCAACAATTCTTGAAGTTGAGCCTTTAACTCTCTTAACTCCGCGGGAGCCATTCTATAAGGGGGTATAGAAATGGGGCGAGTACCCGGTTCAAGATCGATACAGAAGTCAATATCCCTATCTGGTGGCATACCAGGAAGATCTGCAGGGAACACATCCAAAAACTCACGGACAACCGAAACTGACTCTATCGAGGGTACTTGGGTAGTGTCATCCTTAAGATGTGCCAAGAAAGCTAAACACCCTTTACTCACCATTTTCTTAGCACGAAGAAAGGAGATGATACGCACCGGACTGGAAGTGTAGTCACCCTCCCACACTAACGGATCTGTCCCAGGCTTGGCTAGCGTCACCGTTTTAGCATTGCAATCCAAAATCGCAAAGTTTGGAGAAAGCCAAGTCATACCCAGAATTACATCAAAGTCACCCATTTCTAAAATAACCAAGTCTACATAAGTGTTGCTCCCCACAAAATTCACAAAGCAAGACTTATACACTTTTTCGACTATCACAGACTCACCCACCGGAGTAGAAACGCGAATAGGCATGTCAAGTAATTCACAAGCTAAATTAAGGCCATTAGCAAATGAAGAAGATACATACGAAAATGTGGATCCAGGATCAAACAACACGGAAGCCATGCAATCACAAATCAGAAGGTTACCTGTGATAACTGCATCAGACGCCTCCGCTTCAGATCTCCCAGGGAAAGCGTAGCAATGAGCCCCATTATTTGTCTGTCCGTTGCCCCTACCATGTTGTGTAGTAGTGGCTCCGTTTTGCCCTTCACCTCTGCCGTTTTGGTGACCACCATTACCTCGACCACCACGTCCTCCAGAATAACGACCTCTACCATTACCACCCCTACCTCTAGCCAGTGGGGCTCTGTAACTCTGGTTTGGACAATACCTCTTAATGTGTCCAATCTCTCCACATCCATAACATTCTCGGGGTTCACGCATCGGCCTCTCAGAGAAGTGTTGACCGTTCTAAGGTGGACCCCCAACTATAGTCTGTAGTGAAGACTGAATTGGTCGACTTGCGTAACCTCCGGAGCTCTGTCCTCTAGAGTGAGAACCATTAAACTCGCCTCCCCTTTGAAACCTCTTTGATGTAGACGTTGTGGTAAAGTCATCCGGTTTCACTCCTTCCACCTCTATCACAAAGTCTACCACTTCTTGGAAGGATGTTGCTGTTGCCGCTATCTGTAAGGCTGAAATCCGCAATTCTGACCTCAACCCTTTCACAAAACGGCGGATCCGTTCTTGTGGACTGAAACAGAGTTGGGTGGCGTATCTGGATTGTGCGCGAAATTTAGCCTCGTATGCGTTAACCGTCATTCTACCTTGCTCCAGACTCAAGAACTCATCCCTCTTTCTATCTCTCAAAGTCCTTGGGATATATTTCTCCATAAACAGGGTAGAGAATGATTCCCAAGTCATTGGTGGTGCCTCTGTTGGTTGACACTCAACATGTGAACGCCACCACATTTTGGCGTTCCCTTGGAACTGATAGCTCACGAACTCGACACCAAACCTCTCTACTATCCCCATCTTGTGTAGTAGCTCATGACAATCAACCAGAAAATCATAAGCATCCTCAGATTCTGCACCCTTGAAAGTTGGAGGTTTCAATTTCAAGAACTTACTGAAAAGTTCGTGCTGATCATTTGTCATAATAGGCCCAGTAGTCAGACGTGGAAATGTGCCTATTCCCAATGTTGCATCCATGCGGGGAGCCATAGTAGCCGCATGTCGTATCTCTGAAACCGGAGGTGTTGGTGCAGAAACCACTGGAGGTGCTTGACCCTGATCAGACAACCCGCTAAGATAAGCAAGTACTTGGTTGATCATCTCTGGGGTAGGTTGGGGTGGCAATTCCTCATTTTGCACTTGTTCAGTTTCCCCTTCCTCACCCTGTCTTACTACCTCCTCAGTCGGTGGAGGAGTCACCGCCCTAGTATCAGATGGGCTAGGGGCTCGTCCTCTTCCTCTAGAGGACATCCTCCCACGACCTCTTCCACGGCCTCTTGCCGTTGTTCTCTCTCGAGTCACAGCCCCAGTGGCTGGCTCAGACGCTTCTTGTCGTGCCGTAGTTGCTGCTGGTGCGGTCGTTGCTCTAGTTCTAACCATTTGCGAAATAGAGTGAAGATGGTCAGATACCAATTTGTATCATCTAGATACCAATTGGACTCAAGTAGTAGCACGAAAGAAAGAATGAAAGAATGGAATTTTCCTAAAGTCTTATAGCCTCTCAAAGAAAAGTAAAGGCGTCCCCCTACCGTTCCTTAAGACTCTACTAGACTCGTTCTTGTGTGATGAGACCAATGAACCTAATGCTCTGATACCAAGTCTGTCACGACCCAAATCGGGGACGCGACTGGCACCCACATTCACCCTCCTATGTGAGCGAACCAACCCATCTCAACCTTAACATTTTAATACAATATCAACAAAAGAAATGCGGAAGACTTAACTCATTAATAAAACAACTCAAAACTTATTATTAATATCCCCAAAATCTGGAAGTCATCATCACAATAACATCTATCTCAAATTACTAAACTAGGAATGTCTAAGAACAAAATATAACTAAAAAGCTAGTCCATGCCGGAAGTTCAAGGCATCAAGACTTGAAGAAGAAGACCCAGTCAAAGCTAGACGCATTAGCTCACCCTGAATTTCCGATGGAGTGAAGACTGGCTTGATCTACTGCTGAGTCGAAGTTGACGGAACGTTTGCTGCATTACACAAATAACAAAGAGGAAAACATAAAAGTAGGGGGTCAGTACAACCACACGTACTGAGTAGATATCATCGGCTAACTCAAAATAGGGAACAATATATATCAATAATAATGTAAATCAACTACAATACTCAACATATAGCAACAGCAATTACTTTACCATTAACAATTTCCGTCAAGTTCACACATGAGGACTCAAGCCTCAATACCATACTCATTTGGGAATTAAGTTCATTAGATTGAGTATATTCATTATCTTTCAAGATTCATTATCTTTCTTCCTCTTGTGTCGGTACGTGACACTCCGCTCCTCTAATTCTATCCTGGTGTCGGAACGTGACACTCCGATCCTCATATTCATTCTATCCTGGTACCGGAACGTGGCACCCGATCCATATCTATCCTGGTGTCGGAAGTGACACCAGTCTATATTCTATCTGGTGTCGGACGTGACACTCCGATCCTCATATTCTATCCTGGTGTCGGAACGTGTCCTCCGGTACCGGAACGGAACGTGGCACCCGATCCATATTCTATCCTGGTGTCGGAACGTGACACTCCGATCCTCATATTCTATCCTGGTGTCGGAACGTGACACTCCGATCCTCATATTCATTCTATCCTGGTACCGAAAACGTGGCACCCGATCCATATTCTATCCTGGTGTGGAACGGGACACTCCGATCCTCATATTCTATCCTGGTGTCGGAACGTGACACTCCGATCCTCATATTCATTCTATCCTGGTACCGGAACGTGGCACCCGATCCATATTCTATCCTGGTGTCGGAACGTGACACTCCGATCCTCATATTCTATCCTGGTGTCGGAACGTGACACTCCGATCCTCATATTAATTCTATATCCTGGTACCGGAACGTGGCACCCGATCCATATTCTATCCTGGTGTCGGAACGTGACACTCCGATCCTCATATTCTATCCTGGTGTCGGAACGTGACACTCCGATCCTCATATTCATTCTATCCTGGTACCGGAACGTGGCACCCGATCCCCTAATTCATCAAACCTTCTTTTACACTAAGGCATCATCATTCTCATTATATAATTTATCAAGCCTTCTTTCATACTAAGGCATCATCAACCTTATTATATAATATATCAAGTGAATTAGGGTTCTTTCAAGATTTGGGATTCAATAGCTTCATCATGCTTGTTAATTCATCACAATTTCATAATCATAATCATGCAAGCATACAATTTAAGCACATAGCAGGGTTTACAATACTATCAACACATAATATTCACTATTAAGAGTTCACTACGATTATCGTAATATAAACCATAACCTACCTCCACCGAAGAATTGGAATCAACAAGAAATCTCCCAAGCTTTGTTATTCCTCTTCCCTCTTCGATTGATCAATGCTCTCTCTCTCTTTTCTTTTGTTTTGTTTTATTCAAACCCTCTTTCCTTTACCCTAATTATCATATAATTAAGAATAAAAGAGGACAATAAAACCCACTAATTAACTTAAGGTTACCTCTTTTAACCCCCAAGTAATTAGACATATTAATATTAACCCTCAATCTTTATAGTTAAGGAAAGAATAGTCCAAAACGACCCTTAAAACATGTGGGGAAATCCTAAACTGCCTGGGATTTGCGCAACCTGTGACGGGCCGTCGTGCCTGCGACGGTCCGTCACGCAGGTCGTCGCAACCTCCCAAATCCCAGGTGGTCTGTGACGGCCCGTCACACCTGTGACGGTCCGTCCCGCACCTCCGTCATGACGGTCAGAAACTCGTTTCTTGTACCAAATTCTCAAAAGTTGAAGTGTTTTGCAACGGAAACTCACGACGGTTCGTCGTGGATGTGACGGAACGTCCTGCAGGTCCGTCACAATTTACAGAGAGTCGATTTTAATATCCAATTTTAAGAATTGTAAGTGTCCTGGAACGACACCCCCTCGACGGGCCGTCGTGACCACGACAGTCCGTCGAGACACTCGTCGTTCCAGCCAGTTTTTCCAGAAATGGACTCTGTTGCTCAAAACGACTAAACAGGTCATTACAGCATTTTGTATGGGAGTCGTTTTTGCTTTATTTGCAGGAAATCACTATTGGGTATGTAAAATCTTTTGTTAGACATACCCTGATACTTTAGGTCAAATCCATATTTTAATAACCTTTTTCGGGTATAATATGAACTTCTTTCCAATGCATTTCTTATGGCTTTTGGGTATGCCACGTCGTATTCAAGATTATTTGTATGTTTACGCTGGATGTAATGCCCTTAGAAGTTTTGGCTCTTATATATCCATAGTTGGGATTTGTCATTTCTTCGTGGTCGTAATAATCACATAAAGCAGTGGAAAGAACCAAAGATGTGCTCCAAGTCCTTGGGCTATTTAATGAAATTCAACCACACCGGAATGGATAGTACAAAGTCCTCCAGCTTTTAAAACTTTTGGAGAACTTCAAGGCATTAACAAGACGAAAATCTATGTGAAGTAAATGAATAAAAGGTCGCCGATTACTACTAAGAACCTAATAATAGTTTTCCTAATTTGGGTTAAAAAACAACTTCTGTGTGTCGGTGTAGAAAATTAGGGGTCCGCGCCCTACCCCGTCGTCCTAAGACTCGCTATGAGAACTGACGCTTTCGAACTCTATATGAGAAGTAAAAGCCACTTCACTTTAAGTAGAGGAGCTCCGACCCCAGTTCAATTAATGCTCCCCCCCCCCCTTTTTTCCCTCTAAATCCCCTCGCTCCACTCATTTCGGAACTTATAATCAGACCTGGCTTAACATGGCATAGACCGAAGGTTCGTTCATTATCCCTACTATTAAAATTCATTAAAAAGAGGGATGGATTTAAACCATGTTTTTTAGGTCTCACACTAGTTTTTGACTCATAAGGCGCCTAGGCTTCGCTCATTAAACAAGTGCGCCAAAAGTGGGGCATGGTATCATATTCTCTTATAAGTGAGGCACAACTACTTTTAGCTCGTAGTTTCACTCTTGCTTTTGCCTTACCTTCTATTATATTAGTAAAGGAAGAATAGGGGGCGTCTGCAATAGTTTTCTTACTTTCTCTTGATCGCTTCAATGCCTATAATTTGAGAGATAAGAGGAAAGACCTCTTTCAAATTCGATGATGTTACACAAAAAAAGACTCTCTTCGTCGGGATGTCAGAAGGTTAGGCAATTCTATGTCTTTTTATATTAGGTGGAAGGGAGGCTGAAACTTTTTCCCCACCAAGTGAAACTAAGGGTCTGAAAGAGTTCACGATCTGATATATGAGGTGTTAACCCTCGGAGGACGGCTAAGAATGTCCATTGAAATGAGCGTACTGATGCGGTCGTTTTTTAAACACGAATAGAACGATCTGAAAGGGTTGTGCAACCTAGAGAGTTAGCTATATCATTTTTATGAATGTGGTATCGAGGTTCAGTTTATATTGAAAAGAAGTGAACTTTAGGGGAGACCATTAGAATGTTGACTTGATGACTTCATTTCGATATCATCAAGTGAACCTAAATGAGACATTGATCATTAGTCTTAAGCTTCTAAAGGAGTAATCACTTAACTGGGAATTTTTGAAAATGAATCCTCACTTTTAGATCCTGGACTTGGTAGAACTTGTCATTGATTGAGATTTCGATTGAAAAGATGTTAGGCCGGCTCCTCATGTGTCTAAGAAGCCGATGCAATCTCGATTGAAGCAAATTATACATTTTCCTACTCAATATTATTTATAGAAATAACACTCGATTAAAGGGGAGCATAAGGAAGTTCAGTGGTAGAAACCTCAATAATAGATGGTAACCTCGAAGTTGTCTTGGGAAGGAGAAAAGTCATATTAAGCACTGCCCCAGTATCAACTGGTACAACAAGGAGGCACGATAGCGAAGATCAATCTATCTAAATCTACAAAAAGCATTGCCTTTGGCATGCAACCCAAAAAGTTATAAAAACCTCTAACTCATAGAAAACTCTTTTAGAGCCTTTTACCAGCCAATCCCCCTCTCCTTATAGTAAAGTGGCTGAATGCCCCCTCGACTCGACAACAATATTTGGTTATTGAATAGCCTTTTAGTCGGCTTTCTCGTTCTTTCAGACATTCTATCCAGTAGGCTTTATAGTGGACATGCCTTGCTGACAGCTAGGATATTACATATATAATTGTGCTTGCCTTCATTTAGAAACTATGCGTCCCCTATTAGAGTAAGGCATGCTCTCGTAACTATATTCACTCGTCCTTGTCTCCGGCGATTAACCTATTACAGAGTAGTGTAGTGATTAGCCTATCCCGCACTACTCGAAACCTTCGTTATCTCATTGTCGGTTTCTATCGTACTGGAGGTTTTTGTGATAAGATCCTTGTTCCAGTGAAGATATCTTACAATGATCGGGAAATATAAAACATTGCTATATTTCCAACACTCCGGTTAGGCGGAAGGGTCTATATCCATCCCCAACTTCCTTTCAATCCACATCGGAAAATTAAGGCTTTCTCTAATGGGAGTAATCAAAGGAGGAATGGCCATACGCTGGTTCGATAAGCCAAGGAGAAACAACAACAGCTTGGCTTGGTTTTGACACTCAAGCGAATGTCCCGTGATTGGTAATGGCACAACCAGAAGAGGAGTAGTGGAGACACGGCTAGGCACTGGGTAGCGCAATGCATCTGTTTTGGGTACAGAGGAAACGAGGGGTGCTAACCCAGCCACCCAACCTAGAAGGTCAGGGGAATGCCGACCATAGGTTTGAATCCTGCCATCTTTCTTGTGGATCATCCTATGGTTACCGGATGATGGGAATAACAAAGCAGAAATTTGGAGATGAGCAGGAAATGTTAATATATGAATTGTTTCATTATTCGTTATTTTCGGGTCTTTTGTTTGCATTCACTTACAACAAGAAATAACCACCAATTTTTTGTGCAACACTTGCATTTTGGTGTACACTTCTTTCTTTTCTTGGTCTTTCGTTCCACCATATTGCTAATAACTTATCCAATTACAATGTATTAACCGCTAATGCACCTTTCTTTTTTAAAATCTCATGGATATGATCTATGAAAGAGATTAGTATTTTATCATAGTGTCGGATCCTATGTTTTTATGGGTTCCTTCATTATTACCATGGTCGCCCCAATGTCATAATGTCTCAAAACGTGAAGCTGAAAGCCACTTGAATTTATGGAGACGAGTCAATACAGAATGTTTTTTTTTGTTCTTTTGTTTCAAACTTCGTGAAGAACTCCAATCTATCTCTCCCTTGTTACGAAAAACAGTGAAATAAAATTCCAGTTATACACTCCCTTCATTCTACGAAGCCTTGTTTATTCCGAACTTCTTTCACGAAGGAATCGAACTTTTGACGGGCCAACCCTTTTTTATGTGCCTGTTTACCGTGAAAGGAAATTGAGCTTTGCTCCTATGGAGATAGGTGCTCCTGTGGTTCGTGAGAAGAAAAATGAATATTGCAACTGGCACGAGATGATAAAGAGAGAGCTTCCTCTCTCGATTAACAGCGGATTGATGGAGGTCATTGAATTGTTTTGTTTTCCTCTCCTTTCCTATAAGTGGTTTTCGACTCTTTTGTTCGAAATTTCTTCGTTTGTACTGAATTGCTTGAAGAATCAAATCTTGTTCCACAAGATCATATATTAGCTATACATTTTCCTTGCATTTATGGCAGAGACGTTGCAAGTACTATGGGCTTTGACTTAAGTAGATCAAAAATTATAAGTGGGATTGTGGCACTCCACTCGCCTCCATGCGGAAGGATGCCGCTGAAAAGAATTAAACACTATTTCTTTCTGTCGGATGCATCGGATCCTGTATAACCAGCGAGCTCTATATCCTTAAATTCAAACATGTGGGCGCAAATTTCTATCCTACTTTATTGTTATGTAGAAATAGAAGCCTGCTCATGCTGCTTCGGCAGCACTTTTTCGCCCTCTCTTCGCTCTGGACAGGAGCGCTAGTGGACACGGGGAGGGAGAATACTAAGCATGTCATTCGTATTGGAAATAAAAATACGTCTATTTACCCTGTTTGTTGGACCACTGGTGCAAACATAGTTGTCTCAGACCTGAACCAGGAATCAATTACAATTTAAATCATGACACGTCGGTGGTTTTTAACCGTAGGCATTTTGCCAGGAAATTAGTGGGCCTATCATGAATTAGGTCGGGCTGGCTTGTGGTTTCGGGATCACGTAGAATATTCTTCTTTTATTCCTCTAGTACTAGCCACAACCCGTATTCATTAAGAAATTCTACCCCTTCTTCATTTTTGGACCTCGTTTCTTAATATTGTTATTTTTCCATGGTGTGTCTCAGGAACCTTTTCAATACGGTCCGGATTGCTTGCTCCTGTTCATAGTTTTGCTACAGATGATACACGAGGAATATTTTTGTGGCAGTTCTTCCTTCTAATGACCGGCATAACTATGATAATTTTTTCCCAGATGAAGCAGCAATCATCAGTTTGTGGAAGCTATTAAAATGACATAGTTGTGGCGTGATGTACTCTTGTGCACCTACTTCATTCAGCTCGCGCGAATAATTTGGGGTTTATAGTCTTCCATGCCTGCTCTAGGGGCTTATAGTACCGATATGAGTAGCGCGCATGTTTCAATATGTTCTCGCAGGGCAAGAAGGAGCGCACACAAAGTTAAATAAAGCAAAGGGGGGTCCTTTAAGTCGTCCGGTGTTGTCTCATCCTCATATTTATAAGACACATCCTACTTTGATGTTTCCAATGTGCCATAGAGGAACTGCTTCTTGTGTTTGCGACTATTGCAACTAAACTAACGAAGGAAGGAGGAGGGGAAGGGTGGAGGACATCAAATTGATTAAAGTTTTCAAAAAATTAGAAGAGGTTCAATTCCTCTTTGATGTTGTTAACGCAAAAGATAGATATTAGAGAATAAATTCAAAGGTAAGACTGTTTTTTTATTAGGTCATCAGGTAATGTTTAATACTTCTAATCCAAACATACTAAATAAATTAGCTTATTACTATTGGAAAATTCCATTCATTTCTTTAAAATATTTCGTACTCATATTACCTATCTACGATAAAAGCAGAAGTAAGGTCTCCGCTTTTTTCAAGGAAAGTCTCAGTGTGTAAAGAGTCCTTATAAAAAAAAATACCCAGTGCCGTAGTCAGCCAAGTGAGTAACGAACAGGCCACAGAAAGAGGAGGTCCCTTTCCCAATCAAAGTATTTCCCCCTTAATCTGCATCAGAATATGGAGTAAGTATGAAATGAAATGAAGGAGTGGAGTAGTAAAGAAACTATAATGAAGTGTGTCAAAAACATATTCAAAAATATCCTTTACCACAACAACATGAATTCCAAGGTTGTACATGACGCGCTTAAATCACTCTTTGCTATAGCTCGGAAAAAGGCCAAACACACCTATCAAAATAATAAAGAAGGAAAGAACGAAATCCAATGTTATTTATTTACCGCGTAAGTATTTGCGCTAGCAAAGCAAGCATTAAGATCCTCTACTCAATGTCATTAATATCAAACTTATAAGATGCACCAACAAATATTGTCACAGCTAATTTTATAGCTAGTCTAGTGACTGAGATTTTTGATTCAATTACAAGTCCTTTATCTTCAGTTAAAACACCCTCAAGGCTAACGTTCTTCTTTTGTGTTACCATGCTTCTACTCAAAGGTGATTAGTTACTTATGAAGACATAAATCGTCGAATAGAATCTGTATAATTTTTAAATATTGAATGATGGTGGACGTATAACAATCGTCCGCAGTCAACCTTACTTTTGTAGAAAAGATAGACGTGTCACGTTCCTAACATAGGATTGCTCCACTAGAAAGGTCGGTCATACTTTACTACATATATAGTTACCAGCATCTTCGTTTCCCCTGCTCCGATATAAGCTGAAATTATATAAGTTGAGACTAAAGTATAATTAATATGTTAGAGATTGCCTCCTCTTCTAGGGTCACCCTCTTCATTTATTCAATGACTTGAAAGAAGATGAGCGGCAAACAAAGAGAGCACATGAAATAAGGTCATTTTGTGCTACGATATTGTCTCCCTATATCTTGGTTGAAGAACGGAGGAGAACGTATAGTGTTTATCCAGTACTCTTCAAGCACGATATAAGTATAAGTATCGATCACTTTGCTTTCCTGTGTGTTAGTGGAATTTCGAGTAATCGATGAGACTAGTAAAGATTCTCCAATATGTATAACCTTTGTCTTTGTTCTTTTTTAAATGCCTGAGGTACTTCTTTCAATATCAATGGTTTGTTTAGTACTAGGCAAAACATAGCGAGAAGTTGTTCTGCTCTGTTCATCTACCCCTAACAATAACAAGCAAAGACGCGGTGCTAACGTTAAAATCCATAGTGATCTCTCCTGATGTATATAGTGTGTCACGTTAGGCAACTTGACAAATTCCCATCGATGAAATGAAAGACGGATGTGTACCTTCAGAAACAACAAGAATTTAACCATAGGCTCTTTTGGTGGGAGCATTTCAGGGTATAGGTCTAACCACCTTAACTCCCTATTTCTGGCAAGCTATAGCTCGATGGCAGGAATGGGAGATTACCGTTAAGACAGATGCTTCGCAAACCCTATTAAATTTAAGGCATTTCCTTGAACTTTAATCACCCTCGTGAAGAGGCGCACTCCCATACAATTGATATCTAATATCTTTTATAGTAATGGATTGATCTACTACTACCTCATCCATTGAGTATAACAGAGCAAATGATTGTACAACAATGAACAAATGGATGATAATAGGAAATATGGTCCGACGAATCTCGGTAGTAGTTCCATGATCAATCCTTTGCGAGATCGGATGTTTTTTTATAGTGGAAATTCCATAAAGCGCGACCCAAGATCCATGATATGAAAACAAAAATCAAAATAACGAAGAAAAAGACATTGCGATTTAAGCATCTTATTCCTTGCATTGTAGATGTTGTTGCGTCTTGAGATCCTAATTGACATGGTCCCGCTGCATCACAAGGATAAAATGTGAGGAAAAGCAATTCTAGAACAATCATTTGGTTTAGTTCATTCTTTTACTGCTCTGGTCCCCCCCCCCCAAAAAAAAGAGAGTGAATTTCTTCCACCATCACTGTAGGAGTAGTGAAGAAGTATAGAATTAGTTGGTTGTTGACCAACGAAAATCATGGGATCAAAAAAGTAATAATTTAAGCGATTTCTTTTCTAAGAAAGAGATCACAGTGATTCATGACTCTTTCAATCTAGCGAAATGGAATTGGCGTGTACCAATTTGGGTCAGATTTATAAGCTTATGACTACTGAACAAACATGGTTGATGAAAATAGTTTATGCGCCGCTAATGTAGAGGCTTCTCGAGCATTTGAAAAACTCATACATTCCATTGCAAATATGATTGTTCCCAACATAAGAACCTATGGTTCAATTCTTGTTGTTTTTGGAGGTACACATCTGTCTTCTCAATGTGGGCTGATATACAAGAAATAGATGCTAGGCCTGCAATGTTTGATAATGGCACAGGAGTAGTGAATCTATCAATGCCATAGCAGTGATATACAACTTTGGACCTAAGGGCTGACCTAGTAACCTTTCGGAATGGGGGATCAACGTTTGCAACAACAACAGTTGTAAGTGCCGAACTACTGGGCCGGAAGAGGAGCGAAAAGCCACTAGACATTAACGAAATGAAAACCTCTTATTCCTTCTCCTCTTTTTTTGCTTCGAGGATGGAGGTCCTACAGTAGGTAACAACACGTACAAACAAGTTTACAGAAGGGGACAAGCCCTTCAGCTCCTCCATTGAAGAGCCATTGCAAAGACAATCAAGGGATGTCGTGAACGGTGGGAGGTTACAGAGAATAGACCTATTCAAAGAGTGATCCTATGATCGATGTAAGATATAGACTTTCTCATTCTTTATTTTATTGTATTTCTGAAAAAAAGAAGGGTGACTCAACTTCTCAGCTATAGTTGGTGGTGGGACATTTTTGCATAATGCACGCAGAAACACAAAAATTAGAGGTCTGATGAACTACTACTAAAAACCAATCTTATTTTTGCTTTTTGTTTGGACAAACGATATAAGGTCAGTCCTATGGCTGGGTCCTTTTTGATCTACAGGACGGCCGGCCACGACAGTTCACATGAGCATAGGGAATCTATTCTCAAGTCTTCCACTGTCCCCTAATAGGATAGCTGAGCAATCACTCTGGATCTTCTTTTTTGGGGCTGCAACTTCGCTGAGCTGACTATCATCCCTTTCCAATGTCCATTTTTGAACAAAAAAGACGACTATAGGATAGAATTCGCTCTTCAAGAAACTGCTCATCCCATACCTTCTGTCTGTCTCATATGTGTGGAACCTTGGATTTTTTTGTTCCAGCCTCTCTCTCGTATACATAGGGTAGGTAGGGTTGGGTGAGGAATGGTTCTCTTTTGCCAATAAATATTGCATGGCCTTCGATTAACCTTACACATAAAGGTTCTTACGGTCGGGAGTACTAACTAACTAAAGAAAAATAGTGTTCTTTCTAATAGTAGGCATGGAGAGCTTTTTGCGGGGAAACATGCAAGTACAATTGAGGGGAGGCGGGCGTCGACCCTACCTTATGAGTGTTCAAACTATAATTGCTCCGATGAACAGTCACTCATTTTTTACAGTTATACGATTATAGAAGATGAACTAGAAATAGGTCAATAGTTTAATTAAAAGTTGATAATAGAGTGGTTCTACTAGCAATGAGCCCTATATGTTTTATTGTAACATCTGCTGATGTACCTCATAGTTGGGGTGTTCCTTCCTTAGGTGTCAAATGTGATGTTGTACCTGGTCGTTTAAATCAGAGCTCTATTTTTGTGAAATGAGAAGGAGTTTACTATGGTAAGTGTAGTGAGATTTGTGTAACTAATCATGCATTTATGCCTATGGTCGTAAAAGCTATTCCTAGGAAAGATTATGGCTCCCGGGTATCCAATAAATTAATCATATAAAGCCCCGAAAAAGAGGCACTACTAGTACCCTCTCCCTCTAATGACCGAACGCAGTTGTCTTAATGGGCTTCCATTCTTGTAGATTGGGGAACTTCTCTAACGCAATCGTCTTCGTGGCATGCCGCTTTTCCAGATTGGAAAACATCTTACTCTTAATCATAATCAGAATCGAGTGTGAAAGAAGCCCGACAAAATGCCCTAGTAGCAGGATCGGTTGGTGTTGTTGAGGAGATCCAACCATTCCCATTGTTACAAGATTACCTAATAAGTTAAGAGTTAGATAGCCGACAGGCGTTTCACTTGCACTTGATCGGAAAAAACTGGACAGAAGGGCAATTAAACTTTATGTTGGAGCAACAATTCTTTTTTGAAAAACAAATAGAGAGCGCTTTAATGGACAATGGCTTTAGCCTAAAATCGATTCTCAATGAAATAGGAAAAATACGAGTGATCTCTTTCTCTCCGTATGGCAACCCCTCCCTGCCACGACATAAAAGAGCTATAGAGATATAACCTAAAGGGTTGGGTCAAACTAGAGCCAACCCTACAAACGCATTATAACTACTTTTGTAGACTGCAAGATGCGCCTTCTATTTCGGAATTAAGTGAAAAGCTATAAAGAGTAAAACTAAACTAGTCGCCATAAGTCAATTTTTCTTTTTTCGCTATGCTGCTCCGCGAGCAAGGAGTGCCACGCTGAAGCGGAGTAAAAAGAAGTCAATGGAAATTCTTCTCTTTTTTGGGGAGATATACTTTTATTTCGTATTAAATATATATCCATGTCTTTCTTGTTACACTAGCTAAGACAAAATTCTTACATGTCCCATTCGTCATTCCAACTTTCTTCTATGATGTCAAATACTAGAAGCGACACGCAAATTCTCATTGGATTGGGGTTGTTCTTAACACCGATGGCAATTTTATTTAAGTCTTCGGGTAGCACCATATATTTTAGAAGGTCGAAATTCTCGGATTTCGTATGTGCATGTTCCTGCTGCTCTGATGAATTTTTTTTTTATATCGTTACGACATTAAACACTTTTTTCTTCCTATTAACAAAACATCCCCTTTTTCTTCATTCTTTCGGAACTAGTACAGATATAGGTGCTTACTCTACGTTGTTTATTTTAGTTTCTGGGGGTTTAGGGGAAAACCCATGTGGGGCACCTTTTCGATGTGGGATGCTCGTTTAACCTCTGTATTTTTCTTGTTTCTTATTTACCTGGGTGCACTGCGTTTTTCAGAAGCCTTGTATAGAACAAGCTCCTATTTCAATCCGTGGTGGACCGATCGATATAACAATAATCAAGCTTCAGTCAATTGGTGGAATAAGTTGCATTAACCTGGGATCATTAGCCAATCCGGTAAATCAATATATATTCCTATGCCCATTACAATCTTGTCCAACATTGCTAACTCCCCCTTGTCAACTCGTATCATGTTCGTTCTGGAAACACGTCTTCCTATTCCATCTTTAGTCAAATCTCAATTAACGAAAGAAATAGAAACTCGAGAGAGTATACCAAAACCTATTTCACTCGCTTCACATCAATGGCTAAAATATTTAAAACGCCTAACTTATAAAAATAAAACCAAAACAAATTTAACTAGCTTCGCATCCGTGTCTTAATGGGTAAAGCGCCCAACTCATAATTGGCAAATTTGTAGGTTTAGTTTCTACTTGATGCACACCAATGGGACCCTTCAATAGGTCTATTAGAATTATTAAGTCTATTGGAATTTGCTTTGTATCAACGACATCTCATCATCCATACATAACGAATTGACGGGGTATATTCATATCATAATGAACTGTAAGAACTAGAATTCTTATTTAGAGTTTCACTCTTAGGGAAGAATATATATATATATATATATATATATATATATAGATGGAATCAAATATGCAGTTTTTACAAACAAAAGTATTCGTTTATTGGGGAAAAATAAATAAACTTATAATGTCGAATCAAGATCAACTAGGATTGAAATAAAGCACTGGGTCGAACCCTTATTTGTTGTAAAGGTAATAACAATTAATAGTCATCGACTTCCGAGAAAGAGTAGAAGAATGGGGCCTACTACGTAACATACAATGCATTAAAGATGTATGATCATTACTCTTAAAGCGGGTTATTTTATTCGAACTCTTACAAAGAAAAGAAAATAAATCAAAATACTCAATAGCATGGAGATACATTTATATGCAACTTCTACCCCGAGGACACGCAATTGAACATTTGACAGTAAAGTCACATCCAATCCACGCAATATTTTAATCTATGGAAAGAATCGTTGTGGTAAAGGTCATAATGACATAGGAATCATTACCGCAATTTAAAGTGGGGGAGGTTATAAGCTTCTATACCGTAAAACATCTTCTCGACCGAATGAAAAAGACATATATGGTAGAATCGTAACCATACAATATTACCGCTCATTGCAGCTACATCTTTAAAAGGATTACCCCCTTCACCCCCTTCGCAGATTTTCTTACCACTCTGTCAGCAAACAGGATAAAAAATTAGAAAGATGGGAATGATTCCCTAGCATTTGTCTACAATATCCTTATGAATTCACTCTACGACAAAGTTTGTATCAACCCTGGAACCATAGTGTAAGAGGTCTACGATTATCAGAGATATACAGAACTAATTAAAACTGCTTATTTTATCGATGTTGAGATATTTATCCATGAGTTCTATATAGTTACTTATAAAACGAACATGGAGCTAGGTCTAGATACTGAGTGGAACCCTCCAAAGATATCAGTTGTCTAGCTTGCTGCGGCTATAACAACATTCGCTCGTATCCATATGCACCGTTACATATCCGCAGATGATTGTCACAATACCGATACCGACTCTTTCCTAATCAATGGCCTACTTCAAGATTTAGACATATCTATCATGGAGTTAGGCAAGTTTAAGCTGGAGTATGCATACTACGAGGGTATCTATTTAGCGTCTAAGATCTATACTCTTTATAAAGAGGTCCATGATGAAGTTATTAAACATAAACGGTGGGCTAAATCCCATGAAACTCCTAAGTTCTATAAAAATAAAATGAGAATCGAAATCGCACCACAGAGGCCATTGTGAAAACCCTATTCTATGTTAATTGGAAGACGCTTGACGTCCCTGAAATGTCTATTAATGTCCACTTAGGAAGCCCTACTAATACCAAGAGGAAAGAGGTCTATGATAATAATAATGCATGGGTTGATACAAAACCCTTCCATGTGAAAGACTACGCAGGACAAGAGATAAGAGTATTAGAATGGAAACTTCACTCTCTTTAAAAAGAGTATGAGCTTTTTAGAGATACTATCTACTAATATAAGGATGGTAAGAGTAAAAAATCGGATGGTAAGAGTAAAAACTCGGATGACTCTAATAAATATACTATTCAAAAATCTTCATATCCTACGAGATCGAGTATTCATACCCTGGAGCTGCGTCAGGCCCCATTTCTATATATTTATCCCCCGAAGAAGTCAAAGAGGAAGAAAGAGAGAAAGAAGAAGAAAAAGCCTGGTTAGCCTTTCAATGCAACAATTTCTTCCACAACTGCATTTAGGTAGTGCTGTAGTTCGTTCGTGATACCCCCAGCCCGGGAATCATAACCACTCCTTAATGGCACCATAAACTCAACTACACTCTGTTGTATATGGACTCCAACACTCTATGCTTAACATGTATTATGAATGATTTCTTTTTCCCAATTCATAATAAAATACCCCAATGGTTAATGAGAAATCACCACTATAGGTAAATTGCTTAAGCCATTTAAGGTCTTGCTAAAAGTTCCTAATTTCAAAAGGTATCTAATAGTTCATTCAATATTCTTTCATTGTAGAAAGAAAAGACAGATCCCTCTTACCTACATCTCTCAACCAACCTCACCCAACTTTTTGAAGGATCAGGGTGTGGCCTCTTCTTTTACAGCTACTTAAATGTCTATAAGTCTGAATCCTAACATAGAACTATGATATACCCACCCCATTTCGGATGAGACAATACCGGCCACTAAAAGGAATGATATCATAATGCCTAATCCTAAACCCATAACTAGAGGAACACTACCAGGATTATTTAATTTGCACAAGGTCTTTTCATCAATATCTTTTCCACCAAGCAGAGCCACATCATAAAATTTGAGAAATTTGTCAATGTTGAAACCGAAAAAGCTTTAGTCAGGATCAAAATAGAGCTCATTATTGAATATAGCCCCAAAAATAGACGGATAGTGCATAGAGCTATGGTCAACCTTATACAAAAAATCACATCCCAACCCTTAAATAATAAGTGTCACGTAACGTCGTATATAGCCCAACCCGCATGTTACAACATTTGTGAGAACCGTTTCAACTGCACCGTTCATTAAACCACGAAGGTCAGCCCTTCGGCTGGTTTATGGTAATAAAAATTCAAGTGATTTTTCAGTTATAATTTATGATAATCCGAGCCCATTGCTACGGAGAGAGAGCTTCTCTAAATGATAGGTAGAATATTCCAGATCCTTTAGTACAAATTCATATTGTCCAAGAAGAAAGCGATATGCAAATCCTATACTAGATTGCCCTACACCCTTTTAAGAGATCGGATCCTTAAAGATCACACCATTCTTCAAATCCTAAATTATCCCTTCCCACCACGAAAGAAATAAATGTAAAGAACTAGACAGAGAAGGCGGACTGACGGTCTGATAGCTCCCACTACAATAATTTTTACTATCTTCAAGGCTCAATTGACGAACCGCAGACAAAGAACCTCTCCGTCGAAATCTTCTATATCTTTTATTACACAAAATAGGTTACCAGTCTATATGTTGTGGAAACATATCTTATATGTATCCTAATTTAGCGTATGATATGGGGAGCCTTAAAACGATCTTTTAACCAACGCTCGCCCGTGCCAACCAGGTAGCCGGGGGTGATTGAGCGAATGAGGGAGGGCAATTCAGGGCAAGCCGGGACTTAGTATCCTATATATGATATTTAACAATGACAAAAGGTTCTATATACTGGACTAAATATTGAATAATCATTACTTACTACAAAAATAGCCTATTAAGATAATACTCCAACTTATAATGATCGAAGGCTCCGCTACGTCGGGTTTCCAACCCCTCCTCTTAGCAGAATCATCACCTGAAAGATCTGAGCTACCATCTATAGCTAAACCCCTGATATCTTAAACATCATTGTTAAAATCGGATGGACTTTAACCTTCTATAACAACAACATTTGTAAGATAATCTATCAATTCAACGCCGCTGTTAGATTGTTCTATGTATAGACTATCTAAGATATCATTTTTACCATTCTTGAGAATATATAGCATACAAAGCATAAATAAAGAGAACTTCCATAAATGTATTATGAAGTGTTTTAAGGCAATGAAGTTAATATATCTACTGATGAATAAATATAAAAGATAATTATATGTAAATATATCAATATATTGGTATATAATGAAATAGTAATAGACTATTTCTATAATAATATAGGCACCGCAAACACAAATTAAAAAGATATAATTCAAAACTGAGAGAATCCAGAAAGAAAGTAGAGTTAATAAGACTTTAATAATTCTAAAATAGCAATAGATAGTTTTGTTTGGTGTAATTGCACTAGGATAGACTGTGTTGTAACCGTCAACACTTTAATAAGATAATACCTATCAATATTTTTAGGAAAGATAGTCTAAACAAAAGAGGTCGGGGCGGATCGATACACTTCATTTTCTATCCCATGGACAACACCTTCCCCTTTCTTATTCTTATCATTGAGTTTGACCCTCCAAGTAAAGAATCTTTACCAATGCATACCTGATCACAACCCAGGAGGGGTAATTAATAATAAGCGTGGGGTGCTCCTTATATAAGTCATTTCTCTAAGAGTGTTTAAAACAAATATTCCGTACAATAAAACAAATATCCAAAGAGGTATATACCACAAACCACCCTAACGAGAAACATCCTATAAAACCTATCTTCCCCATCTAATGATAGATCAGATTTATTATCTTCTATAACCCATCTGCCATTAACTCTGGAAAACATGATTTGTTAACATCTTCAATATTTTTGGTCATCTAAACCAATCTAGAATATTAAAGCCCAGAGTAGTTAGTAAGTTCTGTGATTAGAAAATTCAAGTAATTACTATAAAGCCTACTATGAGAAATTCTATTAGAACACATTTTAAGAGGGGATAATATATACATCGATATATATATAAATGTATAAATAAATAGGAAAATATACCTGCAAAGAACTTTATAACATCTAAATGAACAAAGAGAAATTTTACAAGCTTGCACAAACCTAAAAGACAAATCAGAAAGACAACCTTCATTTTGGGTATAAAACTAACCCACATCTATTTTAATAATGCTATTAATAGAGTGATCATTGCAGTATATTAATGTTGTTTCTACTACAGAGATTATTGTGTCCCTCAACACTTTATGGAAATATCATAAAATAAGCCCTAGGGTGAGAAAAGGCTCTGGGATAGCTACGGGTGAATTATACATCATAATTAGTGTATACGATTGATAAAAAACAATTATCAATAGAAATTGACGAGTTCTTAACATCAATCAATGAATTAGGTAAAGGAGCATAATCAAGTTTAAATTTGAAAGGTCTTTTTCTATTTTAAGACCAACAATAGAGAAGAGCAAATTCAGAAAAAACAAAATTTGTCAAATTAGTATTCAATGCAATTGATCCTAATGAGAGAAAATTGGGAAAAATCGAATAGGAATAAAAGAAATAAGTCAAAAAGTAGCTTACTGGTTCGATAAATTAATCACCGAATTGGACCAACAAATGGGTTAATTTAAAGGTCGCGCATCAATTTATTATCAACTTCGTTCGAGACAAGCCAAACGTGTAGTTATTTTTACTTACAACAACACGACTAAGGATCCTGAGGAGGAAGTGGCTTTTGATGTGTTAACCATTGTGCATGTTGTGTAGCCGGAATAAGACAGATTCAACAAGCGCATGTGGATCTACTTTTACGAGTGATCTCTCTCTCTTTGTTAAGGAACTTCGTCAGTCATATGACATGGCTATTCTTTCCACTCTTGTGAGTTCACATTTTTTCATTGTTTTGCTTTTCGATTGCCCTTCTATCTATTTTTTGCAGTAACTGATAGTGGGAGTTGGACATCCTTTATGACTTTTGCTTCGTTAATCGATCAAAAATTCACTTCTTCAGGAAGGAGCTGAGAGGGTTCGGACCGGGGTGATCTTGCGAGTAGATGGCCCAGCATTTAAGCAATCAATCATTCTTTCTATGAGAGAATTCGAGATAGTAGAAGTCTTACCTTCCCATCTTCATCTATCCGTCTTAGGGCCTCATTAGCGTGCTCTTCTGTAAGCTATGCTAGTTCTGTAGAGTAATGGCCCCCAAGAAAGGAGTGATAGGCAGGCTTGGAGACATACCACTGATATCAGAATGGCGTACAAAGCTACTAACCCAAAGACTTCAACTCCATCTTACATATAAGTAAGTTCAGCTGGATCGAGAGAATCTTAATAAGCATGATCAAAAGAGGGGGAAACTTTGTCTCCGCGTTTACTCATATAATCGTTAAAGTCATGGCCTATCCTAGTTGGTGAAGAAGCCTACATGTGGTAACTGCTATGTATCCGTCAACTCTTTGATGAATCTGAAAGGCTAGATGAGGCGCTTTCTAGATCCCTTGACTCTTAGTAATTTATCTTATTTTCACTTGAAAATTTTTCATTGGGGGGAAGCAGAGAATCAGAAGAAAAAAAAAGTAATGCTTACTATACGAAGGAAGCAGGCGTATACCCGTGTGTGCATAAGGTGTAGAGTCACTCGAACTAGTCATGCTAATATGCAAAAATGTTATTTATAAATGGAGACCATACACAAATACTTTAGCTGGAACTGAAATCGTTATTATGTGTTCATGCTTTCGAAAAGAAAACAACCATTTACACGGGGCGTTATTAGTATACTCAATACATTAGTCACGTCTATTTTGAATTCTTATTTAACTCGTTCATTGTAAAGCCCTTCCACACCTGTATGAAGCATCTCCTCTCGGGATTCACCGGACTTCGTAGCTTGAAACAACCTGTCCTTTTCCTTTTCCCTATGCTGAGGCAGCACCAACAAATCAATCCATCGAAGTTCCTATTGACATACATAAAAATATAGGGATGCCCTTGATGATTCGGATCATCTCAATCAATTGATTGGGAAGAGATTACTTATGAGCAAAAGGGGAGGACGAAGTCGCAGGAGATTTGGTATTATTCAAACTGTCAAAATAAGGGATATCGTTGACTGGTACAAGAATAGAATTCCTTGCTTACACTTTCTTTCTACTGGTTGGCTTACCCTGTATTTCAAGAGTAAATACCGCAGTGAGGAATAGCGGTTCCTCTGTTTGTTTGGTCTCAACAAAAGACTATACTATTGAAGACTAAACCAATTATATGAACTATAATACCTTAATGGATATAACGATGAAAATCGTTTATAAACATTCTCTCTTCAAAATAGAGATATTCTTCCTTTTTGAGCAAATAATTTCTAGCAATGGGGTCATCATCTTCAAATAATAATTTCATGATATGTGGTGCAGCATGAAAAATATTCTTCATACTATCGTAAGGATACGCAAGAGACACTAATTAAACTATCATGGTTGTGTGTATGAGCCTCACCTTTAGCCTTATCCAATAAATCAAAGAAAACATTTTGACATTTAGATATACTCCTAGATTTATGATCATAGTTATATAAAGAATTTTCATCGAGACTCATATAAAAAGGATTTAAGATTTGTCTTACATGACAATAAGCTCGAGGAAAGCATCCACTTATGAGTGGTTTAGGATAATGAAATATCATAACATAAGTTACTTTTGGGGGCTAATGTGTAATTGGATATACATGTTGTTACTTCTATCCCTCACATATGTGATGCTTATATATCCTATAGATCATCAATAGTGTATATATACTTTGACTAGATAGTCTATATACTTATTTTCATAAACTCTTTAATAGGATATAAAAGCGATGAGTTCTCTCACATTTCAACTATTGAGGGATATTTATATCCTATAGATCATCAATAGTGTAAATATACTATTTCCTTTTTTAAGGTTATGTAAAATATGGTGAGCGAAGGTGCTAGAGAATTCATTGAAAAAAGGGTAGGCAACTCAAGTACGATTAATGTGCTTAAGTCCAATCTGAATGGACTCACTTACACCAACAACTAAAGATGCTTAAATACAAACCACCGAAAAAAAAACTAAATAGAGCCCCTTAATCAAATTAAGCTATTTGATGCCTAACCCCAGCCGAAAGATCAGCCTCAAAAAGAAAGTTCTCGGCTCTTAAAGGCAGACCAAACTCAGGTTTAAAAGCAAATGTGTTTTTATCCCTTTCTTCGGAAACCTATGAAATAGGATATTCTTAACCCCTACCCCCATAGGAATTCCCCTCTAGAGGGACCATCAACATACGCTTAAGCATAAGAATCTTTCTAACCCCAATCCTTAGAACTCATTGTTAGGGTTCCCCTGCCATTGATCCAATCTACCACGACAATCGTGTTATGTTAGAGCTAGTTTGAACTAGGGAATCTTTCCACAGCTGCCACAAGAGAAGACTGATTCTGCATGAAAATCGCACCTCATAAATACGTATAAATTGTTGGAAGAATGAACAAGGCATAAAGAGTTAATTTTTATTTTTTTCTACTAAAAGCCATGCTTTCTCTCCTTTTCCCTCTCTAGTAAATTTCCATATCCTAAAATGCCTTTACTAACTTATCATATAATATAAGAAAGCTTTTGAAGTCTTCATAGCCCCTCTAGCATTCGAATATAACCTTGAAGAAGCCTAAATATGCAATAATTCTAGTCTTTAAAACCAAACAAGTATAAACCTTTTGTTGGGGAATCATTCAGAGTTATGTCAAAAGAATATATTTTGACTTTTGTGCTGATAAGGCAACACCCGGATTTGAACAAGGGAAAAAGAATTTGTAGTCCTCTACTTTACCGCTCAGCCATGTCGGAAAAATTCTACAAATACCAAATCATTGAAAACCTTTCCTGAATTTCTGAACTCCTTTATTATTATACTTGCTCCTTGAATTCTGTATTCCTTAATTGTTCTTCCTTTTGATTGTCATTGGATTTGATTCATCCTTTCAATTTCGATTCATTCTGTCTCTAAATTCAAAATGTTTCTCTTACCTCCTTTTTATTTAAATCTATTGAAAAAGAAAATATGGATATTGAACAATTCACAATTGACATAGAATGCAAGAATGATTATTTCTCCAAATTAGATTTTCGTAATGACATTACTATATAAGTGAAATTGAGGAAGCGAAGCACACAAAAATGAACATGTTCTACAAATTATTGATAGGTGCACCATCCATCAATGCATTTTACCATATAGATAGAATAGAAAACAAAAATATTTTTTTATTTTCTGAAGCATGATTTAGTTGTTCTAATTGTCAGAGTTTATAGTGTAAGGTATCTAATTTTATGGTTCGATTGAATAAAGAATTGGTCATTGTTCATAACAGAAAGGTCAACCGAAAATCGAATTAACAATGTCATCAATGATGTTGAAATCGGGTAGGCTTGTGTCATACCGCTGCCTTTGCCTAAAAGCTTCTTATGATATGAATGGTTGGAGGAAAAGAAATCTATTTCTATCAACGCAAGGGAATATTATATCTTTTGATTGCACTTGAATGGGTTTATCATAGAATTGAACTCAATGGCGTCGAATTCGCTTAGATCTAGAAAATTCCTTTTTTCCAAAAAGACTCTTGGGCATACTACACCAAGGAAATCCTTTGAGAGAGTGATAAGCAATTGGAACTGCAACATGAAGTGGCGAGGAGCTCAACACATATTACAATGGCATGAAAGTAGGTTTAAAAGACATAAACAGGATATGAGGATATGCTTGATGGGTTTTACTATAGCTAACCTTAAACTCATTATTGAACTAAGAATAAAATAAGGTTTTTCTCACTACACGAGTAATAAGTGACTAGCCGCCTACCTACTCAAAATCTATCTCAATATATGTAAAGAGAGACGAATTTTGCCTTCCACTCTAACGAGCTAACCATATTGAAGAGTCCGAATGAATAAAATACTTGGAGTGAGGATTAGAGTAGATAACAAACGGCAAAAAGTATAAAGAGGGATCATTTTTTTGAGGTTGCAGTTGAAACAATGAGGCACTTAGATTGAGAACTAATAGAAGAAAGAAGTGAAGAATAACCAGTCATCTTCTTGGATACACCCTATCTCTGTCTTTCTTTGTTTGTCTATTCTAATATGTTGTCCCAAATCCTTCAATTTGACTTTCCTTGTAGGAATTCCTTTTTCATTTGTTCTTCCGTTGAATGTAGTCCTCTTGAGCTGAGCTCTCTTTGAGGGCTGATTACATACACAATTTCTTTCATTATTTGTCTAGCAGAAAGTGGGAGGTGCCTTAACTTACCAAAAAGAGGGGTTTACCCAGATAGTCTCCTTAGCCCATGTCTGTCAAGCCTCAATGAACTTCTACTATAGGGTAGCCTCTTGAACGCTAGATGTGGTAGCTGCACCTTTTGCTCATTGAGTGTTCATTACATGATTTGTCAAATGAATATCCATAGCTGCTTAGAACAAGAAATGATCACCTTTCATCCCTGATACGATAGTAGTATGTCGGGCCAACGCTTCCACGGTCTCATCAAAATATGAGATGTTCTTTTTTATTTTAGTCGTGATGGGAAATTAGGATCTTCCTTCTATATTGCTAAATAGAAATAGCCCATTCTTCGGGAAGTCATCTACGCTCGGCGCTTAGAGAGTTGGGATCGGTCGTGTCCAGTCATTACAAAGGAAGCTCGAATGTCCTAACTAAGAAGGTAAGCAAGCTATCCCAACCATTGATATAGGAGCGAAGGCTTCATGTTCGACTGATTCGACAGTTGATCTAGCTCTTTCTGCTTTTGCTTTTTTATTTGCTTCCATGACGAATGGCCTAGTCGGTAGATCTATTGGATGCTACCTCCCAACAAATGTCGCAAGAGGAATTAGCCACGTGGTAAGCCTAAAAATAAGTGAACGAACCACAAGATAGCAAATACCAAAAAGGTGAAGAAAGGTAAAGAGTATGATGGGATTGGGAAAGTTGTACCAAATAAGTACAAATCGGTTGAATGAGATTGATGTATAGGATGCAAGGCAATGGAAATGATAGGAAGAAAATTACTCCATTGAAACATAGATCACCTATTGCAAATCTTAGGAGAATTTTTCTTCCATGTCAAGTGACTCATACACTCTCTGGATCACTGACTAGCTAGCTTTCCTAAAGCCCTGATTTTATGGAAACACTTTTATGTTGGCTGGAGAAGCTAGTACTTGAAATTCTTTTAAAGTAGCATGACTATAACAAAAGTCTCCATTTCGTAATAAAATAAAGCGTAGAAAAAAAAGGTTTTCATTCGACCCCTCGCGGTCGCCTTTGGCTCGAGCTACTTTTGCTTTACGGGTCAGGAAAACAAAATAGCTTGTTGCCAAAGTCTACCTTTAAAAATCAAGGCGTCTCTTACTTCCTCTATCCATGGGGATCCCTTATCCTCGTTGAGTACTCCTGCCTTCCCTCCTTCTCGATTGTAACAATTGTTAGGTTTCCCTATGCCTCGTCCATCATAGACGTGACTTTGGTATTCCCTAATCACATTAAACGAGGAATCGGTCGCGAGGCAACCTTCATTTTTAGATCCCGCTTCCATTTTCATCTCCTCAATAAGCACAAATTGGTTGTCACATTGAAATCCGCAACTCTTCGTCCATCCCCGAGATCATTTTAAATTTTAAAGAATAAGTTCCCTTTTCTTTTGTCTGGGGATGATTTCAGTCTGGAGCTAGAAGCATCAGAGTTGGGGTTTCAGCAGCAGGCGAGGGGGAATTGGGTATGTTTGGATTCGCTACAGCTGGTGCCTCTGAACTTGATGCTTTTGAGATACGTATAAGTTGCTACTATGATAAAAGAAAATAAAGAAATAGTAATACGGAATAAGGAACATTATGTTTGACTATGTTCAACTCATTTTTTGATAAACGAAATAATGAAACATAGGGACTAAGGAACATTACGTTTATCATTCCCATAAAAGCACTATGATAATGAATCTACAAAACAAAGGTACGAAAGACATAATAAAGTTATATCTGTAGGAAAGATATATTTATACTAATATACTAGATAAATTCAATCCGTCATATCCGATTCAAAGCAACTGCCTGGACGGCTTGGGATAGGCTTGCTTGAGCGGATATGTGAACAACATATATGATCACAGTAGCAGCTATTCTTCAAAAAAGTAAGCCAACCCTTTGTCTCGCTTGAAAATGTCTTTCCCTGAATTATATAGTAATACAATATTAATATTCCCAATTGCTTAAGAACCCAAGCAAGAGGCAAGGACTCAACTAAAGAAATAGCTCCAACATGTCTTTTTGTCTCGCTCTCTTAGCATTTCTTATTTTTTTCAGAGTGAGAAAGGGAAAGTAAACAAATTCGATGCGGGGAGGCTTGAATGGTCATTCAAGGCTCATCAATTATTTGGCTTCAAGTCGTGTATAGAAGCTCAGAATAGCGGGTGTCCATTTGACTCAGTCATAGTCTTACCTAGCACGCACTCGAAGCCTATATTCACTAGATAAATCGAAAAGGGTATGGTAGTGATCTCAATCCATGCGTTGCACACTTTGTTCATACAAACTAGGAAGAGATAGATTCAAGATAGAGAGGGAGATCCCTTCCATTTCTATGATGCACATGGATTTTTCACGGAGTCTGCATCCATAGTTGCTTGAGAGACAATCACCTTGCGTTCCAACCTTCTAGACTTTCTTTGAGTCCAAACACGAAGGACTAGTTAACCCGGAAGACAACTATTCTTCTGGACGACAAGAGCGAGTCTCAGTCTGGGGTGAGAAGCCAAAAGGAATCTTGCTATAGGGACAGACCGAGGAAGGCGATGGATATGTTATCAGCCATATCATCGTCTTGCTACCCCTCAACCGCTTCAGGGGAGTTCTCCTTTTTGTTTAAGAAGTTATTTTTGGCTGACTAATCCCACTATTATACAGGGCCCCTCTTATGTCAGGTTAAGGATCCATCCATCTTGGGTTAAGGGATTAGTTGAATCCAATTTCTTCACTTTTAGTCTAGGTCTTTCCTTGGCATTGGGCTTTGATATAGCTTGCTTTCCTGTTCTTGAATTAAACCTCTACTATTCTAGTTCAGTCTATAGGTTTTGGTTTAAATTTCATCTTCATTGTTTAGCTTATGTCCATCGATCAATCCTCATAAACCCCTAAGGTGAATCTATATGGGGCCGGCCAAAAATTCCTTGAGGGTAAGGGTAGTGAGTCTTAGATTCCATAGCGTTAAACCAGCATATGGCTTTAGTTAAGCCTACGTCTATTATAGTGGAAAAGGATCTTTTATGTAGCCCAACTCATAGAGACTTCTGTCATTTGGTCTGAACCCATTTCTTTTATTCCTATTATTGTTTAGTGATGGGTTTTCTCCTTTTAGGATTAGGTTTCTATCCCATGTTGTGCTAATCTAATTTCTCTTCTTAGGTCTTACCTTTTGTACTTAAGATATTTCAGCCATGTAAGTCATTCGTTATCAAAACATGTCATACATGTTTCATATAGGATGATATTTGACAGCACCTAAGTGTGGATCATTTGCATGATAAAGGTAAACAAATCGCTCTAGCTTAAAAAACAAATGACTTTCTCAAACTAATATTGCAGATCGACATCGGGGTGGGGTCGTCTTTTTTGGTACGAATGAGACACAGAACAATAGCAGTAAAGGCTTCTGATCTATAGGGCTCAGAAAAATACCAAGATGATTGCCACAGAATCAAGACGTAGAAGACATGAATATTTTTACCACTTCACTCTATGTACTCAAACAGTAGTTTCCGCCAGAACTGTCACTCTTTATTGCCACTAGTTTCTAACTAGTATGTTATTAGTTCAAAGTCCGTGATCCCAAACAGGAATTAAACGATTTCATTCACTTCACAAACAAAAGGTAAGGTACCTTGGCATCAATTAAGAAAAAAAACCGAGGGTTTCTTTTACTCATATAGAGCATACAAATCTCATAAACAAAACTGGTCAATGTGCTCTTGATACGCGAACACTAAAGAGAGAACCGGGGCAAATATGCATTGGTAAGGTTTTGCCTTTGGTAATAGAATGAATGGAATTGGCTGAAGCCATCAACATAAGCTTTAGGGAAGTTTAACCACGCAATATCTCAGTTAACGTAATGTAACCTGGTAGGAGAGCCATACAAATTTAGTTTCTAAGAGGTAACCCGAATAAATGGGCTCAACAACAATCATTGACTCGTTAAGTGAAGTTAAAATGAAGTTGAACCAAGACCCAATGGTTCTTCTATCCTCTATGAAATTGGAAATGACGAAAGATTACCGTTGGATGGGACTCAACACTTCTCTTCTATACTATATCATATCTCACCTCAACGCTAATAGAAGCTTGAAGACCGAGTTACATGAGCAATCATCTAAACAAGGAAATGTCAAGCCAAACAGGAAGTGAACACAAAACAGGTAAGTCTGTCAAGAATTCCAAAAAGAATGAGGGATAGCTTCAAGAGAATAACAACAATCCATTGTGAGAGAGATCCCAATTACGGATATGATGTTTTATGTCACTCGATAACTATATTGGGACATTCTTGTTTTAATACGCGAAGACGGTGATGAATCATTCTCATATATTGCAACAATATTTTTGATTTCTATGGTTATGCTAGTTTTTTTATGAAAGATAGGGGGCCCAGCGATACAACAGTATTTTCAAAGCATAAAATTACGATGCCGGCCAAAAAAGTGGATGATACTTGTCATTCTCCGCTTGCATGTCAAGCTTTTAAAGAGAATATTTCACGATATTATGATGATCCTAATCGAAGCCACAAAGATCAAACTTACCTCTCAAATAAGAAGTAAAGCGGCCGTAGCATGTAAAGAACCCAACAAATGAGGTTGTGATCGTTCCCACGAGGAAAGTAATTCAGACTAGACTTTATTCTATTATTACTATTATTAAGTCAAAATATTTTCATAGAAAATAAAATACAATAAAGGGGGGTTTTATTTCTAAATTAATGAAAGTAATTAACTAGATTAAATTAAACAACTAACAGATTTGAATCTTAGTGCTTAATAAATTAATAAAAGTAACTAGGTCTTTAGTGTTCCCCACAGGGTCCTAACTTGAAAATTCTAACAATAACAATTCTTTCCTAGTACCTCTCATGTAAAGTGATAATATATGGAACTCTAAATCTTGCGTCCGGAATCTAGAAAATTCCACTTCGCACCTTGGTGCGGCTACGTGTGTTGCTATATTAACCCTTACCTTTACCTCATATTAAGCATTTTATTAGATATTTGACTATGTTATTACCTCGTACCAATCGACACTTGCCTATTAGATACTATACACTAAATCTAAGTTCATAACTATTTTCCTATTATCTACCTCCTTGGTCCAGCAATTAGCATTATGGAGAGTTCTTACATTGGCTATCCGTTAAAAAGAATTCTAAATGAAAGAATTATCAATATATGCAAGACACTATTCTAGAATTACTATTTTAGTTAGTTTTTACCTCATTATTCCTCCATGGTTCTTACAACCATAGTTATGGAATTTAGTTACACATTGTCATAATCACACTATTCATATATTTAATATAAGAATTCATGCACTTACATTGATGAGAAAGAATAAAATCTAGAAATTTACTTGATTTATCAAAAAAAGCACCAAATAATCAATTGTAGAAAAACTTTAACAATTGCTGATTATCCAAAAGTCTTACTATGAAAAAGTCTACTATCAAAGAGTCTATTATCAAAGAGTCTAACCCCAAGAACGAGGTTTTTAAAACTATTTATAATAAAAAAAACCTTATTATAGAAGGAATTCTAATTAGTGAAAATATGTCAAAACGCGTCCGAGTCGACAGACTTCGTGACGGACCGTCGTAGTCAAGACGGGCCGTCATGGCCTCTGTCGTCCTACACATCAAAAATTCTTCTGCTTCTTTTTTCATTACCCTCAACGGAAGGTTTGACGGACCGTTCCTAGAACAATGGTCTGTCGAGGGTCTCCATTCCCTAATACATAAACTTGTTTGAATTAAGGTACTAGGACTACTCTCTGATTATTGCGACGAACCAGCAGGACGGACTGTCGTGGCTATGACATTACGTCGTGGATTGCCGTAATCCCACACTAAGTCTTACTTCCCCATCTTACTTTATCATCTTTTTTACGATTCCACCTAAGGACTGTCACAAGCTTTACAGACCGTCCAAAGCTCCGTAGGTGGTCTCTTATGCATATCTTTGCTTAAAAACTTCTGCGTTCATCTTTTGACAGATTTCCTGCAAATAAGGATAAACTTACATAAAAATCAATACAAAAAGGCTTTTAGAAACACACTCAACTTATGGAAAAAGTATTAAAAATACCGTGAAACCACGGTATATGAACTCCCTCACTTTAAATTTGTTGTTTGTCCACATGCGATGCACTATGACTTACTAAAAAAACATTGTACAATAGTATCCATATATAAGCATTGGAAATCATTTGTCTCTCAATCCCAATCAGTCTCATCATGTTTATGCATGTTATCACTATTAGTCTTGAATTATATGGAACCAGACCATGAAAAAGACTCACCACGCACGGACACCTATCCTCTTCAATTTCTCACCGAGGTGCTAATAATTACGGTATTGCAATATCCTCATTTTTCACACCATTATTTCAGTTTGAGTATGAGGATTAGTTTTGAACGCTCACTCTCAAAAAAAATTCACAACTCATTCAATAATATTGCCATAAGCTTTCTATTAATGTCATTACTTTAAGTTCGCCATACAACTCTTAGGATCATGATAGGACTTTCTAAGCTTGTAACATAAGCTAAGGGTCAAATAGGGTATATTTAGGTATACATTAGTTACTTTTTTCCCTCCTTGACATATCGGCTAAACCTATCACCTTCGATCATGTTATTTCGCTAAATTTCTGATATTTTTTCACCTTGTTATTTTCCCTTCTTTCTTCATTTGTGTAAGTGACTCTTTTCTTTTCGGACTTATATGAATTATATATATATATATATATATATATATATATATATATATGTATATATATATATATATATATATATATATATATATATATATATATATATATGTATGTATGTATATATATATAATATATATATATATATATGTATGTATATATATATATATATATATATATATATATATATATTACTTTTGTTCTCTCTCTCTCTTTGTTCTTTCAACCTCATCTTCTTGAACATTCCTCATAATAGCCACCCTCAACTCATGGATTTACCATGAGTCAAAGTAAACAATACCCAAAGTTGTGTCAGGTACATTAAAAGGTTGTTTACTGCATTTGCCACCCTAAACTTATGCTTTTGACATAAGTTGAGGTGCACATTTCCAAGGAGAGACCAGGGCCAACACATTATTCCCAGAAAAGATATGTTGGGCTGAAAACGAAAGGTCTTTTTTAAGCTCTAGTCATTTGGATTAAAAAGGGATTAATTTCATTTGTTTTTTTTATTCATGCTAAAAATTTGCTATATTGAACAAGGGACAATGATCCTTTCCTAATTGTCTATTATAACTTACTTTTAGTAGGACTAACAAGGCTAGTTCTAGCTCAGTACAAATACTTGAGTATTCAAATTTTGCTCGCACTCACTTGACATCTCATTACTCTACAAGATTATCAGACACCTAGTTCGAGTATTAAACTTAGGGTTATGCTGTGATGTATCTCTATGTCATGGTTAGAAGCACAAATTTATTAAATACTCTAACTATCAATGAATCATTTTCATTAAATCAGTTTATCATTTTTATTTTAGCCAAAATGTTTCAGAGTTATACAATGTACACAAGATATAGACATGTCGGTTCAACAATAAAAATAATTAGTCTTTTGTGAAAAAGAACACAGGCAAGAAATACCCAAAAGAGGATCGTGAATTGGGCTACTGAGACTTCACCATAGCACTCACTTTCCATTTACCTCACCCCCAACAAAATATATGCAATTGTCCCCAATGCATTAAAAAACTGAAATACGAGACTTGTAGGTGAAGCAAACCTGGGGCGCAAAGCGTCGACGATCAGCAAGCTGGACACCCTATTTAGTGTCCCATGTAGTCTGGACACCCTCTGTAGTGTCCTCATCAGCAACAACACTACCAGTAGTGCCTCTTGCTGTCTCCACATCTCTGGGGCTAGATGCCCCAGCAGCTGACTCTACAGCGCTGATCTGACGCGCCTCCTCATCAACAGTCGAGGCTCTCCTCGCTGCCTCAATCTCACGGCGCACCTTTTTCCTTGCTCTAGACTCATCCTTCTCTAGAACCCTACACATCTTGGCATGCTCTCAATGGGGAGATTATGAGATCTAAAAACATTCGAATAAAGTTGCCAACTCTATGTCCTCAGCAGGATCTGCAGAAGGGGACTCAGAATCTGGAACCCTAGCCTCTAGAATCATACCAATATCAATTCTTAGCCTCTCAACCGCAGCCTGAAGGTTCGACACGTTAGCCTTAGGGGCTGGTTGTGCTACAACCCGCAAATCAAAAAAATATAAGCGATGATGAACCTCAGCGATCTTCCGCTCTTTAATCTCGGACATCTTACACTCACAGAGCTCCCCCACATTAGCCATAGTCATGTGCATCCAAGGCTAGATATGATGTATAAGTGTGACCATCTTATCCTCTAGTTTCTGGACCCTAGAAAACGGGACCAGAGCGTGGAAACGGGCTGAGCGAAAGAATGTAGGGGAAGCGCTACTACCTGAGATAGACTCGACTAGGGTAGTGTCAGTGGTTTCGGAAGCAACGTGCATAGTCGTTCGAGAATGTCTTTCCATATCAGCAATATTTTCACCAAGTGGAGGCAACTCTGGACGGGGCCCTCTGCATGGATCCAACTCATTGGCCTCATCCCTGATGAGGCTGATATCAATAATTCCCAGCGGAGTCTTGAGCTGATAAATTTTCCAGATCGGCACGCCAGCCGCCCGGCATAAGGAAAATATCATGCACGGAAAAGGGTAAGTAATGGTGACCTTGAAACCCATCTCGTGCATGAACGCCTATAGAAGCCAAGGGAAGTCCACCTCAAACCGGTCTATCATCGCCAACATCAAAAGACACGATCCCATGTAACTATATTATCAGCAGTCGTAGGGAAAGGTATTGGTCGAAAATCAACCATAAAATCTCAGCCGTGAGATTCAAGTTAGCCTTCCTAATGGCTCCCTTTTGATCCATTACCCAGTCGGCACACTCTCCATCAATAGAAAGGTACAGGTCCATCCACCTCTTAGTGGTGTCTCTCAGCGATGGCTCACGCAAGAATTGGCTATATTTTACAATTTCCAACGATGGTCAAACTCGGCCGTGAGAGAGTTCTTGTTGGCATGAACATCCTCGTCGTAGAGATACTAACGGATGTCTTGCAGGGAGATGTCGACTAGTATGCCGCGTACTCTGATGTTATTGAGTGGGGCCAATTTTGCAGGGGCGGCCCGCCTATCTATCTGTGATCGGAGAGTAGACACATAAGTGGCATAAAACTCTCGGAACATCTAGTCACTATAGCGTCCTAAAGAACGAGCTGTCCACTATAGTCGTTGTCTGGTAAAGATATTGTTGATATCTTGCTTGGTTGGGTGACTTTTTCTAAGGACCCGCCTCTCCAATGTAAGCGTCCGTTTCATGATGCCTTTATCATTTAGAAAATTGGTATCTGATTACACTTAGTACTAACCATTCACACACCACCACTTTGGCTGGTCGCCAATCGGGTGAGAGCACTAGTCGGTGAGCCTAGAGTGGAATTAGTACTGTCAGCCTCATCAGACAAGGAAAACTCTTTACCTGTGGAGGGTGCATGGAATTCTGCAGTCTCAGAGTCTTCTTCCAACCACAAAACACCAAAGTAACCAAACTCTCCTTCTTCCTGTGTAGCTGACCCTGAAGGTTTGCTGGTCAGTGTGCGATCCTCATCAGACTGGGAGGCAGTGACTACGTCGGATTCCATGTTTGTGGGCGTAGATCTGGTTGCATGTGCAGCTCGTGCTGGAGTTGCAGTTCTTGGGGGCACCTAATCGGGATCATGCTCATCATAAGAGGCTATAACTAGTCGGGCAGATGGGGCGACAGACTTTGAACGCCTACGCCCAATAACTCAATCTTGTTTAGGGTCTATTAGAGATAGTAGCTGTAAAGAATCATTATTAGTGATAGAATGAGCAAACAAGACAATCAAAAACGTCACAAAATAAACATAAGAGAAAAGTTGTAATAACATCTCTAAGTAAAAGTGAAATACGACAGACCAGGTTACGGCTCGTAGTGTGTATGATGGACGGTCATGGGGTTTGTCATGTATTACTTCAACTATGTTTATGTGGAGACTCTTGAAGGAATGTCTTAGACAGTTATTACGGATAAGATGGAAGGACCGTCATGATAATGATGGTCCATCATCGATGTCTATCGTGGGGCAGTTAGAAATAGTATGGAGGCCCTTAGGAGAGGGGTCTATCACCATCATAACATTTGTGCAGGACGGACCGTCGAGGGTATGACGGTCTGTCGTAGATGTCTGTCAGAGGAAACTTGGAGAAAAAATGGAGACCTATAGGACAAGCGTCTATAACAAACATGATTATTGTGCAGAATGGACCGTCGTGTTAATGTTGTTTCGTCTTAGATGTCCATCTGAGGAAACTTAGAAAAACTTGGAGATTCTTAGGAATAGGGTCTCTAACAAACCGAATGGTTGTGTAGGACGGACCGTCAAGGGTATGATGGTCTGTCGTAGATGTCCGTCAGAGGACACTTGGAAAAGAATGGAGAGCCTTAGGACAAGGGTCTCTGACAACAATGATGGTTGTGCAAGTTAATGACGGTACTTCTTAGATGTCCGTCAGAGGACACATAGAAAATTTGGAGAATCTTAGGACAAGGATCTTTGAGAACCATGATGGTTGTGCAGGACGGACCATTGTGGGAACGACGGGCTGTCACATGTATCTGTTGGTGGACACTTAGGAAAAATGAATAGTGGGGTATTGCAACAGACACTATGATGGTCCATCGTAGATCTGATGGTCCGTCATCAGGGTCTCGTTCTGTAATTCAGTGATAGAACTGAGGATGCCACAATCGTCCCCTTATTACTCAAACGGAATAATTACTGTTAACCTACATCGTCCCCTCATGTTTTTACACGGAAATTCGAAGATTGTCAACCTAGGCCAGACAAAATTAGATCAAAGAATGAAGACACAATAAAAAGAAAAAGTCTAATAGTAATTGAAAAACAAAAATGCAATGTAAATTGGTAGAGATCAGAGACACATACCTAAAAAGAGGAGAAAAACAAGCAAATAGGGCACTTGGTTATCAAGGGCAGAACAAGAGTAATAGACTTCGGCCAGTACAAAGGTGATTTCAAAAACTTGGGATTTGGGTAAGTGATCAGTTGATACAGAAGAGACGTAGGATGTTGGAAGTTTGAAAGGGAGGGAAATGGGAGAAAGAGTGGATGAAATGGTTTAAATGAAGGTGTGGGGTTTTTTAAATGTTAAAAAAAAAAATTACCCAGCCTTGTTTGGTCTGGTATGCTGGTTAATGACGCAACGAGTCCCTGACGATGGTCCGTCACAGTTGCGACGGTCCATCCTGGGTTCCATCCCATGTGCCCTAATTGTGAAAATAAATTAAAGATGTACTTGGCACGACTGATTCATGCGATGGTCCTCCGCATGCATGACGGCCCGTCGATGTATTCGTTAGTGACTGTTGCAGAGTGAATTTCTACATCATTTCCTAGTGATGTGCTACCTCCAAATTTTAAACCCATTAGTATAAAATGCTTCCATTATTAGAAATAAAACTATAAGTATTGGGTTGCCTCCCAACCAGCTCCTAATTCAACATCGCGGCACGAGTGAAGACGCTTGATTACTCATTCTTCTTCAAGATAGTATGCCTCGATCACTTCATATGCCGATTCTGCATGCCCGAAATAGATTTTAATTTGTAGTCCATTCACCTTAAACCACACACCCTATTTGGTTTATAACTCAACAGCTCCATGAGGGACTACATTGGTAATCATGTAAGGGACAGTCCATTTGGACTAGAGCTTGCCAGAAAACAAACACAACGTAGAATTATATCAAAGCACCAAATCCCCAACCATAAACTCTCATTTTTCAATTTTTAGGTCATGGTGTTTCTTTATCTTTCCTTTTTAGGATATAGAATATATCGATCGGAGCTCACCACTCCGCCTCACGCACCTACAAATGTTGAAAGTCACTTCTTCATTCTTCAAGCGAAATCTCATCTGCCCCTTTTCCATATCAATTATCGCTCTACCTGTTGCAAGGAATTGCCTCCCAAGAATAATAGGCACTTCAAAATCAACTTCACAATCAAGAATAAAAAAATTTGCAAGAAATATGAACGACTCCACTTTTACTAGCCATCGTGAAGTATACCTATAGGCCTTTTTACTATTCTATTGGCTATCAGTAGTCACATCGTAATGGGTTTTGGATCACCCAAACCAACCTTCTTGTATATCGGGAGAGGCATGAGATTTATGCTTGCACCCTAGATAACATAATGCTTTCGCAAAATGTAATAACCCAACTTTACAAGGAATAGTGAACGCACCCGGATCTTCTTTATTTTGTACCAAAGATCTTGTAGAAACATAACTACTATGCTGCAATCTATCATTTTCTTCAAAAGTGACCGATCATTTCTTTGTAACCTAATCTTTCATAAACATGGCATAACCAGGCATTTGTTATAGGGCATCTACAAAAGGGACATCGATAGAAAGATGCTTCAACATTGTTATAAATCTCCTATATTTACAATCCTCGATCTTTTCCACTTATCTTTGAGGAAAGGGTGGTGGTGGTCTAGGAATGGGAGTTACCTTTGTAGGCACTTCAACATATTTTCTAGTGTTATCTTTTACTTCATTAATAACTTCTACAACTTTATCATTATCTTTCATCACCTTTCCTATACAGTGTCCATAATTTTTCTGATTTTGGACTGTGTTTCTAGGTAGAGTGCCTGGTTGCCATGTGTTCACAGTCGCAGATAATTGGGCCATTTTAAACTCAAGTTGCTTAATCAATATTGCATGTGTATCGACTTTCTGTCAAACGCCCACAACATCACTCCCTAACTTTTTAATCTGCTCATCGCTAGCATCGAACCTCCTCATCAGTTTGTGCAACATATCCTCAACTCGCGCCATACTACCTCCACCATCCCCAGGAGTAACTTCACGATTTTGAGGAGGAACAAAGGGACCATATCTATTATTTCTATTACCATAGTTACACCTGTTGAAGTTGTTGTTGCGGTTGTCACTGATTCTCCTGATTTGATCCTTGGGAACTTGTTCGGAAACCCCCCGTATGCTCAGTTACCGCAAAGGAATCGTCCTCATAATAACATTCATTATTTGGTGGTAGTGGTTTACACAATTACTTAGCTACATTTATCTTTTCTACACCCCTAGTGATATGTTTTAATACCAACACAAGCTTAGTTCTCATCTGAGCCATCTCTTCACGAATGTTATCTGTAGATGGTTTGTGTGTGGATTGCACTCAGAAGGTATTTGTTCAATTATATGACTTCCAAGTACTCCAAGCTTTATTATTCTGAGGGATTTTCTTTACTTTTTTAGAAATCTCGGCATAAGGACACTCCCCATAAGAACTACCCGCTATAGTATCCAATACCGCTTTATTATTATCATCCTGTCCCCAATAAAAGTATTCTTTCAGGTTTTCATCATTAATGCGGTATTTGGGGACAATTATCAAAAATGAAGTGAATCTATCCCAAGAACTTCTAACTGACTCTCATTGTAGTGCCACAAAGTTGTTCACACTATCATTGTGATTTAGTTACTTGGAGATTGGGTAGTAACGTGCTAAGAAAACGTCCCTTAGTTGGTTCCAAGTGAAAATTAAGTAATAAGGGAGCTCAGTGAACCAAATCGCAGCCTCTCCCATCACTGAGAGAGGAAATACTCACTGCCTATTACATCCAAATCAAAATAAGGCCTCCCTAAACAACTTTTACACACTATCTTTACCATAGATATATAGGCATGTGGGTCCTCAGTAGGTAGCCCTGAAAACAAACCTCTAGAAGAGAGTATTTGCATCAGACTACTAGTTACCACAATGGGGTGGCATTGTGGTAGAGGGGGCAAGAAAAGTGGCCCATCAGAGTCTGCAATATTATCAAAGCCTCTGTAGTATTTTTGAGGACATGGAGCGGGATTTTCCCCCTTTGTTTATTTTCACCAGGATCATCGGATAATAACTTACCATGAACATCAACTGGAGCTTTGATGTTGTGGCTTGGATCATCATTGTTACTACCCAATATTCGATTCATATTTCATTGTGTTCTCTCTAATTTGTCATCGTAAAGAAACAAGGGTTCTCTTTCTCTCTGTCTATTTTGCGTACAAGAAAGATAGTTCTACAAGAATCAAAAAACAATAGAAAAGTAATTAAGGAAATATTGACAAAACTTTAGTAATAATTGTGAGTTATCTAAAATCTACTTTCCCTATCAGCGGCGCCAAAATTTGGTATGCTCAAACTTACTTCTCAAATAATAAGTAATGCGGTCGTATTAGATAAAGAACCCAACTAATGAGGTTAGGATCGTTACAATGAGGAAAATAGTTTAGACTTAACTTTATCCTATTATTACTATTATTTAGTAAATCATTTTCCTAGAAAAGAAAAGACAGTAAAGGGTGTTTTTTACTTCTAAATTAATGAAAGTAATTAACTAGATTAAAATACACAACTTACAAATTCAAATCTTAGAGCTTAATCAATTCATAAAAGTACTTAGGCCTTAGGTGTTTCCCAAAGGTTCCTAACTTGATATTTCTAACTATAACAATTCTTTCCTAGTATCTTGCATGTAACGTGATAAGTTATGTATCTCTAAAACATTGATCCGGCATCTAGAAAATTACACTCCTCACCTTGGTCCGACTAAGTGTGTTGCTATACTAACCCTTAACTTTACCTCATATTAAGGATTGTGTTCGATATTTGACTAAGTTATTACCTCGTACCAATCGACACTAGACTATTAGATAGTATACACTAAGTCTATGTAGATAATTCTTTTCCTATTATATTCCTCCTTGGTTCGGCAAGTAGCATAGGACGAGTTCTAACGTTGGTCATCCGTTAAAAAGACTTCTAAACAAAGGAATTATCAATACAGGCAAGACACTATTCTAGAAATGTTATTTTAGTTAGTTTTTACCTCATTATTCCTCCATGGTTCCCACAACCCTAGTTATGGAGTTTAGTTACCCATGGTAATAATCCACACTATTCATACATTTAATATAAGAATTCATGCACTTACTTTGATGAGTAAGAATAAAATCGATAAATTTACTTGAGTAATCAACCAAAGCACCAACAATCAATTCTAGAAAAAGTGTACCAATTGCTAAAGTTAATCATTCAATACTTGAACAAGAGAACTAATGATTATCCAAAAGTCTAACTATCAAAAAGTCTACTATCAAGCAGTCTATTACTAAAGAGTCTAACCCCAAAATAGAGGTTTTTCGAACTATTTAAAATAAAAACAAAAACCTAATAAAAGAAGGATTCTAATTACTAAAAATCTGTCAAAACGTGTTTGGGTCGATAGACTTCGTGACGAACCGTCAGAGTCACGACGGGCCGTCATGGCCTCCTTCGTCCCATAGTTCACAAATTCTTCTTCTTCTTTCTTCATTACCCTCAAAGGAATGTATGAACAATCGTTTCAAGCACGATGATCCATTGAGGGTCTCCGTTCCATAATACTTAAACTTCTTAGAATTTGGGTACTAGGAATACTCTCTAATCATTGCGATGAACCAACAGGACGGACCGTCATGGCTATGACGGTCCATCATTGACTTCTATAATAAAACACTAAGTCAGATTTCCCCATCTTCCTTCAGCAACTTCACTATGATGGCACCTACGGACCGTCACATGCTCGACGGATAGTCATAAGCTCTGTAGGTTGTCTCTTCTGTATTTCTTCGCTCAAAAACTTTTGCATTAATATTTGGACATATTTCCTGCAAATAAGGAGAGACTAACATAAAAATCAATACAAAAAGACTTTTGGACAGACACTTAACTTAAGGAAAAAACATTAAAAATACCGTGAAACGACGGTTTATCACCGGGTCAGAAAAAGAAAGATTGATCTTAGATTGGGGTGAATAGAGTTTCATTTATCGAATTTGTGGTCCAACATTGCTAAATAATTAAGATGAATTGTTCTATATCTGCTTGGAGTCTACCGTTTCTTTTTTCTTGGGAAAGTGTTAGATAGAAATGTCTGCCTATTAAATCAATACTGGGATCTAACGAGGATATATAGCCCTCTCGAAGGAATATTTCAGGGTGGAAAGCAAGATGTTTGACCTGTGGGGTGTATCCTTGGTATCTTTTTTTTAGAAAAGAAAATCAAAAGCTAACGACATGAGTTTATATTCTGAAGCTAGCAAGCACGATCGAACCTCATAAATGGGGTTTCGCTTGACGGGATCACTCTAAACAAAGGATGTCGTTTTGGATGTTGTTATTGTAAATCACTTTCTTTAAAAATTTCATAAAATACAGGGTCTTTCTTGCTTCACCAAGTAAGGGAAATGCCCCGGGTACCAAAGTTAGCGGCTTTAGAGATAGGGCGAGGGCGGCGCGACTTAGACTTTGACTCCTAAATCTATGTTCATGTTTCCAGTGCGAAGGCATTATGCCCGGTTTAATCAGTTACACAAGATAACATAACAACACATAACACTCCGAGTGGCATAGGTGCAAGAAGACTAGTTAAGGTCTCATAAGTTATAGTGACCCACGCATAACGACTTCAGGTTTAAACCGTTGCAAGCAACCTTAAAACCCCCTTTAAGCCATGAGAACGAGAGGTGAAACGCACTCAATATATACACCGGTTCTGGATCTTCGTCCTTCCAATACTTCAATCAAGGTGAGATCTCTCTTCCCATTACAGGCGCTACCTCACACCATTCATTCAAATCGTCTTTTAGCTAATTGATTAGTGTCAAAGATAGATGTCTCACGCCGCATGAACAAAGATGTAAAGCATTGAATGAAGGTAGGAGGCTCAGGAATGGTTGTCAGAGCACATGCCCCGTTGTCTTTTCAGACGAGGTTGCTTTTAAGGAGTCGATATTTTAAAATGTGAATAGAGAGAGCACAGAAAGGCGAGTCGCGAGTGTTTGAGTCTTTACTCTTGTCAAAGACGGTTTGACCTTAACTAGGATATGGTAGACATTACCTGAACTCCGCGTCCTATATTAATGACACTTACTCAATCTCTAAAGCGAATTCAGAAACTTTTGAAGAACCAATCTCAAAAGTAGATGCTTCATACATGTGTTGAAGGGCTTCACATCAAACGAGTAAAATAAGACTTCAAAAAAGACGTGATTAATCCAATAACTAGATTTGAATTATCTATTTTAGCTATAGAAGTTCTTTGTGGAATCTCCTTTGTTGGTAAACTATCTTGTAGAAGATGTTGATGCAATATGCGGTGTATGTGTTCTCGAAAGCACTCCCGGGAGAGAGTTTTTTTTTTTTGGACTTTAGGTCATCTTGTGACCTCTAATTTGATTTAGCCAATTGTTGCTGCATGTAAGGAGTAAAGAAGGAAAAGAGTTCTTTCCTAAAGGAGTCCTTAACTCTTCTCTAACCCTCCGAAGACACGATCAATAGGGTGCTAATATAATGCTGTGAAAATGCTTACAACAATGATATCCTGCCTAAACTGCTCTATTCTTCAATCAACCTCCCCAGAAAAAGTCCATTCATTATTGTCTTTGTGAACTAGGACACTGAAATTTCCTCCTATTGAGATTTCTTATATTTTAAGATCTTTACTAATGCTATTGGAAGTGACTCTACTTCAAAGTTGTCTTGGATGGGTCCATCAACCAAATAGTTTACTTGGGGGGGGGTGCTCAGATCAACACAAATAAAAGAAGAAAAAAGCTCTATGCACGTGCCTCGAAGAAGCTAATTCACGAGGAAAGTGGATATATACTTTCAGCCGAGGTCGAATAGGTTCCTTCATATCATATTTTTCTACCAAGGATTGCTACCTTTTTTGCGAACTCTCAAAATAGATATTGCAAAATAGACTTTTATGAGTGAAAGGAAGGTTTAAACTTAAAAGACATGGAATTAACCAATTTAGATGATTAAACTCTCTTCTTTTTAGAAATCGAGAGAAATTTGTCTTTCCTACTCGAAGTGATGCCATGTTGTTCTAAACCTTACTTACGCCATCCTGTAAGCGGGAGCCCATTTCAATAAAATCTAGGTTAAACTCTGGGGAAAGGATTTCCTACTTATCCTCTAAAAAGTAGAAAGAATATTAATATGCTATCAACTTTTCTATTCTACCCTCTCATGGTTAAAGAATATATTTTCTATTTTCTTAAAAAAATGGAAATTAAAGAGGGTGATAACAAAAAGTGCACACCGCTATCTCATGATAATATACAGCCCCTTGGGCTTTTGAGATCTAACAAGATGTAAATTCAGGAAGAGGCACCTTTCAGAACAAGGGTAAATTCGACGCTAGAAAAGTGCAGATAGAAGTGAACAAATGTTTAGTGCTTCTCATACAATTCACCTTCCCCCTAAAGGGTAGTTTTTATTCGAAATAGTGCTATTCATAGTTTTCATACGAAATAGTGTTTCTATTTTACGAAATGGACCCAATAGACAGAAAGCGAATCAATTTCCGCTTCACTTTTTGTATCAATGTCAAATTCCGTACTAGAAAAATGTTATGCAAAATATATAAAATCTTCCGTGCTTGTATCTTTCAAAAAAGGGAACATTTTCAATCCATCCTCAGTACCGCAGTATATTTGAAGATTCCCTTAAACTACAGCATGGAGCTATTCAATTCCTCAATCCTTAGAACTCTGAATTGAGGTAGAAAGAATAGGTTGGATCTATTTAAAGTTGATAGGCTTATTATAAAAGTACGCATTTATTGCTCTAAGTCCACTGGGTTGGATCGACCTAGGTTGTTTGGCAGGAAGATAATGGCATAAACGAAGCATTCAACTTTTGGATAGAGAAGAGTCATTCTACTTCGCACCTCTGTCTTGCATTGGGTTAACTAGAGTTTACATAAAGCGATAGGCAGAAGAGAGAAAATTAATCTGTCTTTATAGAATGACTTTCTTGAATGAAAGCTTTCTAATTCTCTTCCTTTATGAGGAAATGAAAGCATTATCAACGATGAAAAAGATCTTTATACTGTTCATCCTATGAAAAGATGTTTTCACTGGGTACAACTATTCTATGCTAGCATAACATGCTTCTACTTATGATGTGTTGCAAATTCCGGATCACAAACAATCTTTTCTTATTATAAGATGCCCATCAAAAAATCCATACTTGTTGACTAAAAGGATTTTGATTTTCTAGAATGCTTAAGGCCTAAGGTAAATTCATACATGGATCAATGAAATAGTTGAATTATCTATTATGCAAGAAGCAACATCTTATTGAAATGAATATAGGAAGTGCCTAACTTTTCTCCTTCGATCCGATCATTTCTGTTCCCAAAAATTAAAGCAGATTATCTTTCCATCCGTCGTTATTGAGAGGGAGAATTGATTGTGTGTATATATATATATATATATATATATATATATATTTATTTATATATATATATATATAATTATATATATATATATCCATATACGTATCAACAAATTTTGTTCTAGGGATCGGTCGATTTCCTCTCGGTCTGGGCTGGGCACCTATCAGCCAACTATTCCTTTTTGTAATGGAATGAAGAAAGGATGTTCTGTGATCACTTTTGTTGAATTCACGAAAAAGATCATATGTGAAAGAATCGTTTGTTTATGGGTTTTCGGAGTAGACTAAATGGAGAATGAACGAAATAGAATACTCAAGCAGAATCGTATGATAGGAAAAGTGCTCCGCATATCACTTGTCTGCGTTACCTCAGAGATAGAGACATTAGGAAAGAAAAAACAACCAAGTAACTCAAACCTAGTTCTTGCACGAAATGTCCTGCTTACATAAGGACAAGTGGGTTGGTTCATTTCGTCCTCCTATCTACGCAATTCTTTTTCTTCGTTCATGATCATGTTGGGCGAATGATAGTCGTAGAGGAGCGGAAAGCCACTTGACAGTAAGGAGAAGAGCAACCCCTGTTTTTTTTTGTTCCCTCATAAGCCTCTACTACTTCCATAACATTGGCATTTGACGTGTTCCCCCATATTTGTGGATTCTTATATTACTTAGTGATGTATGCACAAGTCAGACCCCTGACATCCCGATGAAGAGAGTCATTTTTTGTGTTTCATCTTTGAATTCAAGAGAGGGCTTTCCTCTTAACTCTAAAATTATAGGCATTGAAGTGATCGAGAGAATTTAAGAAAACTATTGCACAAGCCCCACATTTTCCCTATACAAATATAATAGAAGGTAAGACAACATCAATAGTGAAACTACTAGCTAAAAGTAGGCGTGCCTCTCTTATAAAAGAATATGATACCATCCCCCACTTTTGGCGCACTTGTTTGATAAGTTAAGCCTAAGCACCATATAACTCAAAAGCTAGCCTGAGACCTAAAAAAGCAAGGTCAAAATCCATCCATTTTTTTCCTGTATTTTACTAGTAGGGCAAAAGATAGACCCTTTGATCTATGTCCTGTTCAACTAGGTCTGATTAGAAGTTCAAAATGAATGCACCGAGGGTCTTTAGAGGGAAAAGGGAAGGGGGGCCGAGCTTTAACTGACGTAGCGGCGGAGCTCTTTTTCTTACATTAAAGTGGCTTTCATTCCTCATAGTGACTTAGAAAGCTTCAGTTCTCATAGCGAGGTTTAGGCCTAAGAGGTAGGGCGCCCCCCCCCCCCCCAATTCTCAACGCTGACCTACACAACTGTTTTTTTAGCCAAATTAGGAAAATTTATGTTAGGTGTTTAGTACCAATCAACGACCTTTTCTTCTTTTACTTCACATAGCTTTTCGTCTCCTTTATGGATGAAAGTTCTTCAAAATTATGAAAAGCTGGAGGACTTTGTACCATCCATTCTGTTGTGGTTGGATTTTATTACTTAGCCCAAGGACATGGAGCACATCTTTTGTTCTTTCCACTGCTTGAAGTGATTATTACGACCACGAAGAAAATACGAATCCGAACTACTGATATATAAGAGCCAAAACAGCAAAGGGAATTACATCAAGCGTAAACATCTGGATAATTTGGAATGCGACGTGACATACCCGAAATCCCTAAGAAATGCATAGGAAAGAAGGTCATATTAACCCCGAAAAAGGTGATCCAAAAATGGATTTGACCTAAAGTTTCAGGGTATGTCCGACCAAAGATTTTACCTACCCAATAGTGAAATCCTGCAAATAAAGCAAAAACGGCTCCCATAGAAAGTACATAATGGAAATGTGCAACCACATAATAAGTATCATGTAGAGCAATGTCTAGCCCAGAATTAGCCAGAACTATTCCAGTGAGTCCTCCTATGGTGAATAAAAAGATGAACCCTACAGCAAATAACATGGGTGTTTTGTATTGTATCGAACCCCCCCACATGGTAGCGATCCAACTAAAGATTTTGATTCCAGTGGGGACAACTATGATCATGGTGGCTACGGTTGAGTAGCACGTCTATCAACATCTATTCCCACAATAAACATACTATGAGACCAAACAAGAAATCAAATAAAACCTATACTTATCATGTCATAAACCATGCCTAGATACCCGTAAACCTTTTTTAAAAAAACTAAAAACGATATGACGTATAATACCGGATGTAGGAAGAATTGGAATATACACCTCGGGATGAACGAAGAACCAAAAGAGATGCTGTTATAATATGGTGTCTCCTCCTCCAGCGGGATCAGAGAAGGTTGTATCAAAGCTTTGATCGGTTTATAACATGGTAATTGCCCCTGCCAATATCGGAACTGATAATAAAAGATGGAATATTGTCTATAGAAAATACCACACAAAAAGAGTTGATCTATGCATAATAATTCAAGCACCACGCAGGTTGAATATAGTTGTTATAAAATTAATACAACTTAAAATGGATGAAACACCACATCTATGAAGACTAGAAGTTGCTAAATCAATTGCTCCTCCAGAGTGGCTGGTAATACCACTTAAGGTCAGATAGACCGTTAACCTAGTGCCGCTACTCCATTCTATTAAGGGTGAGCTCAATAGGAGCAAGAGAAAGGGAGGCACCAACCATAATGAAATATTATTTAATCGTTGAAATGCCATGTATTACACACCTATAAGAATAAGTACAAACCAATTACAAGATCCACCTTTCATCGCCAGCATAACCATAAAACAAATTATTAAAAAAGCTTGAGTCATTATTAAAAACTTATAAAAATGATGATTCCCATAAAGAATTTGATCATTGGGTCGTGCTAATTCCATACTAATCAGTACTGAGAAGCATGTATACATCACTCCAGCAATGGCACCGAAGTTAAAATAAAGAGTCCCTTTATCCTTTTGGTAAGTGGAGAACAACCAACGGACCGGATTGGTCATAAAATTGAGATTATTTTGTTTTCTTCCTTAATTGAGAGGGGCCCGCGGGGCTTATTTATTGAAAAAGGGGGAGTTAGAGGGGGGGGGGGTAGAGTAAGAATTGAAAGCCAAAACTTTGTTGATGGGATATTTTGATCCATTTTTCCTCTCATACTTCCGCGGTTCTGGTTCAAGAAAGGGTCAATGCAAGGATTTTATTTTGAAGCAATGTCTGGAGTTTTCCCTTATCCCAAAGGGCCAGTCAAGAAAATAGGATTTCAGATTAAGATCAAAATATAGGATTGGTTGGCTCCTACTGCCTCTCTTCCAGAAGAACCGCACATGTTAGCTCCCACACATACGACTCAAGTGACAAAGGCCCTTACCTTCGCGCTTGGTAAGTGCTTCATAGTACCCAAGCTTATAGATAGCATATCTGCTATAAAAAATCTTTGACCGCGAATGTTGGTCGCTTCTGTCCTATATATTACATAACGCGATATCCAAGTCAGTACCGGCAGAGATCTATTGAGTCCTAGTGGACGGTTCGGCTTGGAAGCAAGATACCTCTTGCCTACCCCTTTTCTAAAGATGGGTGATCCTTCACTTTTTGGATAGTCCTCTTCCCGATGCGATAAACCCCACTTTTCCATTCCCATTGGGTTTACCTTGTTCACAGGGCCACTCCATGGAAACAAGAAAAGGCGATCTTGTGCTTACTCGAGTGATATCTTTTCCACCGAGACAAGCAAACTCCCATCGTGTCCCATATCATATTCTGTGAATCGAAAGGGGAAGCCTACTCATCTATCAGCTCCTCTTGTAGATCATTGCATATTTAAGAAGATCCTAAGAATAATTTAGTAGAGTTAATCAATTAAGAGAGTTGCCGCAAATCCTTAAGGTTATACGTTGTATCGTACACTTCTTGCATTCTGGCCCGCGCTTCATACGTCCTTTTTCATTTAAGGTAAGATAAAGGGACTAGCACAGTGCAGTAGGAGCATCCGGTCAGTAATTTATTTGGGCTTGACCAACAAGTCTTATGTCCTCCGAGTCAGACGATATTTCAATCAAAAAAAACTTATTGCACAATTCATGCCTTTCTATTTTTATGAACAGAATTTCTTTCTTGATTTTCATAAAAAATTGATATTTGGACTTTTTATTTATATTAGGTGATCGTAACACATTATATAAGACTCGTGATTCATGTAATGCAATCTTCCGTGTGTAAGTCGGAAGCCCCAAAAAATGGTTTTCCAAAAATGGGTGATCAAAAGATCGAATTACTATGCCTATCTTTGTGGTCGTTACTTTTTGTGGTCTTTCATTTTAGATGACTCATCTATGTTCTGTCCTTTGACTCATTGTTTATCTCATTATCATTCGATTCCTCCCTAAAGCTAGCTCCTACTTATGTTTCTTCTTCTTGAGGATAGGATCCTCCTTTGTCTTACATAACAATAACAAAACACCCTTGGCCAAATTGTCTTTCGAAAGCCCGAGAGAGGATGCCTTGAATCTCTCTTAGGCCATATTTTAATATTCTACTTCAGTCTCTTGTATGAATCGAAGTATTTGTCAAAATACATATGAAATAGTGTTTCTGTTTTACGAAATGGACCCAATAGAAATAAAGCGAATCGATTTCCCTTTCACTATTTGTATCTATGTCCAATTCCGTAATAGAATAATTTTACGCAAAATATATAAAATCTTCCTTGTTTGTATCTTTCAAAAAAGGGAACCTTTTCAATCCATCCTCAGTACCGCAGTATCTCTGAAAATTCTATTTGGCTACGTCATGGAGCTATTCAATTGGTTAATCCTTAGAACTCTTAATGGAGGTAGAAAGAATAGGTTGGATCTATTTAAAGTTGATAGGCTTATTATAAAAGTACACATTTATTGCTCTAAGTCTGATGGGTTGGATAAACCTAGGTTGTTTGGCAGGAAGATAATGGCGTAAAAGAAGCATTCAACTTTTGGAAAGAGAAGAGTCAGTCTATTTCGCACCTGTGTCTTACATTGGGTTAACTTGAGCTTAGATAAAGCGATAGGCAGAAGAGAGAGAATTAACCTATCTTTATAGACTGAATTTCTCGTATCAATGCTTTCTGATTCTCTTCCTTAATGAGGAAAGGAAAGGATTGTCATCGACGAAGAAGATCTTTATACTGTTCATCCTATGAATAGATCTTTTCACTGGGTAAAACTCTTCTATCCAAGCATAACATGCTTCTACTTATGATGTGTTGCAAATTCCGGATCACAAACAATCTTTTCTTATTATAAGATGCCCATCCAAAAATTCATACTTGTTGACTAAAAGGATTTCGTCTTTATAGAATGCTTAAGGCCTAAGGTAAATTCATAATTTGATCAATGAAATAGTTGAATTATCTAAGATGCAAGAAGAAACCTCTTATTGAAATAAATTTACGAAGTTCCTCACTTTTCTCCTTTGATCTGATCCTTTCTGCGACCCGAAATGAAAGCGGATTATCTTTTCGTCCCTCGTTATTGAGAGGGACAAATGATATATATATATATATATATATATATATATATACATATATGTATCAACAAATCTTGTTCTAGGGATTGGTCGATTTGTTCTTGGCCTGGCTTGGGCACCTATCAGCCAACTAATCCTTTTTGTAACGGAATGAAGAAAGGGTGGTCTATGATCAATGATGTTGAATTCACGAAAAAGATCATATGTTAAAGAATCGTTGGATTATGGGTTTCCTTAGTAGACAGAATGGAGAATGAACGAAATAGAATAATCAAGAAAAATCGCATGATAGGAAAAGTACTCCGCCTCCCACTAGTCTAGGTTACCTTAGAGATAGAGCCATTAGGACAGAAAAAACAACCTAGTAACTCAAACCTAGATCTTGCACGAAATGTCCGTCTAACATAAGGACAAGTGGGTTGGTTCATTTCGTCCTCCTATCTAGCATTAATCTTAGCGAGAGAAAGCAAGAAAACTATTGCACATGCCCCCCATTTGCCTATACAAATATAATAGAAGGTAAGTCAAAATCAATAGTGAAACTACTAGCTAAAAGTAGGCGTGCCTCTCTTATAAAAGAATATGATACCATCCCCCACTTTTGGCACACTTGTTTGATGAGTTAATCCTAAGCACCATATAACTCAAAACCTAGCCTGAGACATAAAAAAACAAGCTCGAAATCCATCTTTTTTTTCCCTGTATTTTACTAGTAGGGCTAATGATAGACCCTTTGATCTTTGTCTTGATCAGCCAGATCTGATTAGAAGTTCAAAAATTAGTGCAGCGAGGGTCTTTAGATGGAAAAAAGGGGAGGGAGCTTTAATTGAAGTAAGGGGGGGGGGGTGCTCCTCTCCTTACATTCAAGTGGCTTTCATTCCTCATAGAGACATAGAAAGCCTCTGTTCTCATAGCGAGGCTTAGGCCAACGTTGTAGGGCGCGGCCCCCCAATTCTAAACGCTGACGTAAACAAGTGTTTTTTTTAGACAAATTAGGAAAATTAATGTTAGGTTCTTAGTAGCGATCGGCGACCTTTTCTTCTTTTACTACATATAGCTTTTCGTCTCCTTGATGGTTTAAAATTCTTCAAAAGTATGAAAATCTTGAGGACTTTGTACAATCCATTCTGTTGTGGTTGGATTTTTTTACATAGCCCAAGGACATGGAGCACCTCTTTTGTTCTTTAAACTGCTTGAAGTGATTATTACGACCACGAAGAAAAGACGAACCCGAACTACGGATATATAAGAGCCAAAACATCAAAAGGGCATTACATCAAGCGTAAGCATCTGCATAATTTGAAATGCGACGTTACATACCCAAAAGCCCTAAGAAATGCATAGCAAAGAAGGTCATATTAACCCCGAAAAAGGTGATCAAAAAATGGATTTTACCTAAAGTTTCAGGGTATGTCCGACCAAAGATTTTACCAACCAATAGTGAAATCCTTCAAATAATGCAAAAAAGGCTCCCATATCATGTACATTATAGAAATGTGCAACCACATTATAAATATGATATAGAACAATGTCTAGCCCAGTATAAGCCAGAACTATTCTAATGAGTACTCCTATGGTGAATAAAAAGATGAACCCTACAACAAAAAACATGGGTGTTTTTTATTGTATCGAACCCCCCACATTGTAGCGATCAAATTAAAGATTTTGATTCTAGTGGGGATAGCTATGATCATGGTAGCTGCGGTGAAGTAGCACCTTATCAACGTGTAAGCCCACAATAAATATACTATGAGACCAAAAAAGAAATCAAATAACACCTAAGCTGATCATGGCATAAACCATGCCTAGATACCCGTTAACCTTTTTTTAAAAAAGTAGAAACCATTCGACTTATAATACCGGATCTAGGAAGAATGGGAATATACACCTCGGGATGAAAGAAGAACCAAAAGAGATGCTGGTAGAATATAGGGTCTCCTCCTCCAGCGGGATCAGAGAAGGTCATATCAAAGTTTTGATCGGTTAATAACATGGTAATTTCCCCAGCCAATACTCGAACTGATAATAAAAGTTGGAATGATGTCTGTAGATCATACCACACAAATAGACGTGATCTATGCATAGTAATTCCAGGACCACGCATGTTGAATATAGTTGTTATAATATTAATAGAACTTAAAATGGATGAAACACCAGATAGATGAAGACTAGAAATTGCTAAATCAACTGCTCCTCCAGAATGGCTGGTAATACCACTTAAGGGCGGATAGACCGTCCACCCAGTGCCGCTACCCACTTCTACTAAGGCTGAGCTTAATAGGAGCAAGAGACTTGGAGGCAACAACCAGAATGAAATATTATTTAATCGTGGAAATGTCATGCCGTGCACACCTATAAGAATCAGAACATACCAATTAAAAGATCCACCTATCATCGCCAGCATAACCATAAAAAAGATAATTAAAAAAGCGTGAGCCGTTATTAAAACATTATAAAGTTGATGATTCCCACCAAGAATTTGATCGCCGGGTCGTGCTAATTCCATACGAATCAGTACTGAGAAGCATGTGCCCATCACTCCAGCAATGGCACCGAAGATGAAATAAAGAGTCCCTATATCCTTGTGGTTAGTGGAGAACAGCCATCGGACCGGATTTGTCGTAAAATTGAGATTATTTCGTTTCCTTCCTTATCAGAGAGGGGCCCGCGGGGCTTATTTATTGAAAAAGGGGGAGTTAGAGGGGGGTGGAGTAAGAATGGAAAGCCCGAACTTTGTTGATGTGATATTTTGATCCCCTTTTCCTCTCATACATCCCAGATTCTGATTATAGAAAGGGTCAACGCTAGGATATTATTTTCAAGCAATGTCTATAGTTTTCCCTTATCCAAAAGGGTCACTCAAGGAAATAGGATTTCAGATTGAGCTCCAAATATACTCTGTTGGGATGGTCTGACTCCCACTACCTCTCTCCCCCAAGAACCAGACGTGCGAGCTCCCCCACATACGGCTCAAGTGGCGAAGGCCCTTACCTTCGCGTTTGGTAAGCGCTTCATTATATCCATGCTTTTAGATAGAATATCGTCTATACAAAGCCTTTGACCGCAACTGCTCGTCGTTTCTGGCATCCATATTAATCAAAATAACTTCTTGCACAATTCATGCCTTTCTATTTTTATGAACATAAATTCTTTCTTGATTTTCATAAAAAAAAAAATTCTTTGGCCTTTTTATTTATATTAGGTGATCGTAACACAGTATATAAGACTCTTGATTCAAGTAATCCAATCTTCCGTGTGTAAGTCGGAAGCCCCAAAAAATGGTTTCCCAAAAATGGGTGATCAAAATATCGAATTACTATGCCTATCTTTGTGGTCATCACTTTTCGTGGTCTTTCTTTTTGAATAACTCATCTATGTTCTCTCCTTTGTCTCATTACTTATCTCATAATAATTCGATTTCTCCCTAAAGCTAGCTCCTTCTTATATTTCTTCTTCTTTAGGATAGGATCCTCCTTGGTCTTACATAACAATAACACAACACTCTTGGCCAAATTGTCTTTCCAAAGCTCGAGAGAGGCCGCGTTGTCTCACTCTTAGGACACCTTCTAATCTTCTACTTCAGTCTCTAGTATGACTCGAAGTATTTGTCAAAATACATATGAAATAGTGTTTCTATTTTATGAAATGGACACAATAGGCAGAACGTGAATCGATTCCGCTTCACTTTTTGTATCAATGTCCAATTCCGTAATAGAATAATGTTACGCAAAATATATGTAATCTTCCTTGTTTGTATCTTTCAAACAAGGGAACTTTTTCAATCCATCCTCAGTACCGCAGTATCTCTAAAGATTCCCTTCCACTATGGCGTGGAGCTTTTTTTAGTCTCTCTCCTTCCGAAGCTGGGGCTCGGCCATCCCCTTTTATTTGCGCACCGGGAACGATCTCTAGACTGGAATTATCTGGTAGAGAAGTCGGGGTTGGTTCTTGACTGAACAACCATTTACCCGATAGAGGAGAGTAAAACTAATTCACAACACGAGTTAGGTCATCCGCAAACAGATACCGAAAGTGTAAGGTGACCTTTTCTAGAACAAGACCCACAATATCTTTTCCAATTTGGAAAAAAAGGATTTATATTCCAATATGGAATAAAAGCATTTCAAGTCTTTTTTTTGTCGTATTTTCTAGTCGTAAAATTCTCCCAACTATTACGGATGGGAGTAGACAAAAAAGTTGAAATCCACATGATGGCATAATTGTCCGACCCTACGATCCTCGATCTTCAAAGAGAACTTACTCATCCTTCTCCTTTAGGATATGATCCTCTTGTGTAGTTTTTACATATCATTCTCGGCTGCCTCCGGTCTGCTAGGTCGGTCGCCCTCTAGCAAGTGACTAGCCCAGCTATGGAGCTAGGTGTACACCACCACATCGATACTCTCTTTCAAAAGTGAGATATCGGCTTTCATAAGAGGGAAAATCACTCCGTCATGCAACAGATCAATGTTAATCTAACTAGAAATTTCATAAGAGATGAAGAATCGTAGCATAGGCCGACATAAACAATCGGTTAAAATAGTCTAATGAGAAAGTATCTATACATGTTCATAATTGCAATAAGTTTTCATTTTTGTTTAGATATTGTCTTTGTCTTCAGTCTAACCTAGTGAAACCTAAAATCTCACTCCACTCGCTTTCTCTTTCGAAAAAAGACTACCTTGCGCCTCTTCTATGTGGCACTCATCCTTGGTTTTGGACTGCTCTCTCTCTTTTGTGTCAGTGAAGGAAGGATATTAGCAATCGGCCGAATGATTGTTATTCTACATACGGTGAAAGTGCTTGTATCAAAGTAGAACAAGTCAAATACACCACCCCCAGTTTTTGAGGATTCAATTACGATCTAAGCCCGGAAACACATATCCTTATATACCAAATTTCTTCTTTTTTTACAAATTCCTTTCTTTACAGTCAAGCGGCGGAGTGCCCCTTTCATTCAACTAGTACTTACTTAAGCAATTTGCAGGAAGTGAACGAAGCCTTTCCTTCCGAAATCCACTCCTGAAGTAATGTCTTTCGGAAGTACTTGAGAATTGCTCTTTGCCCAAAGCACTCCTTCAAACTTATTTAGGAATACAAAATCTAAATAGCTTTAGCATTTCTTGAGTTTAAAATGTATTTATAGATACTCTCGATCAGAGGAAGGTTTGGAGCCCTAGTAGAATAATGGAATCAGTTTACCGGGCTGACTACCTTGCCAACACTAGTAGTTTAACTCATCACTATTTTGTAAGGGAGTTGAGATTTTTTTTGCTAAAAAGTTTTGAAAAAGTCTTCAAAGAGCCTTTGCATAGTTTACGAATTCTTCTTAGTAGGGACCTAAACGAAGGAATTTGTTTTCTCATAGTCATACCACACCATATGAAGAAAGGGGGAGGAATAAAAGATCGCATGTCGATCTCTGAGCAAACAAAACTATACCTCAAGAATGGGATACAGATTGACAAACACAAAAGGGTAGGCTTGGCTAATAATTTAAAGTATACCATTTGTCACCCCCCTTGTCACTTAAAAGTAATGAAGAGATACACACTTTGGAATTGGTGGGATTTTGGATGGAATCGAATAGCGAATGCACTTATGGTTAAGACAGGTCCCTTATCTCCTACCTAATGCAATTTACCAACCAGCCATTTCTTTCCTTCAATAATGCCTTCGATTCACTTAAAGACGCTATTTAGAAAGGAAAGACTACCTTTTTTTATGAATGTTAGAAGAACAAGGGGTGAACGAGCAATGCGGTTACTATCTATAAGAAAGATGAGCAAAGAATTCCTTCTGCCGGTTTTTATAGAACTAGCTGAGCTTGGTGAGATAGATAGACGTCCAATCCTACAGCAGTTAGTTCCTCGTCCTTAGTGTTTGCATTATCTCATACTTCAATCAACCCCTTCGTACTTATATCCGCTCAATGAATCGATGAAGAGTCTAATCTCATTTGTTTGGGATGGTACCTTAAGGAAATTCCTCGCTTTCTTCTGAACATGTGAATGGCAGCATGGCATTAGCTTCAATTTAACAAGTTCAACCTTGTGAAAAAAAAGTGGTAGGCAAACGTTGAACGCTTCAACTTAGCAACTTTCGTACAACTAAACAACGACCTTCGGGTCCCTTTTTTTTAATAAACGCCGCTTGTTTTAGTTTACATTCAAACCAAAGTAAACCCAGACAAAGCGGTCACGACATCTTATTGATTTTGATTGAGGAGTTTGATGGAGTTTAGCTTACTCAATCCATAAACCTAGAAAGTGGCCGTCACATGTACTTTATTATTATAAATTTACTCTACAGGTAGGTATCGGCGGGGCATTCGTAATGTAGTTGTAGTTAAGGATGAAGTAGCTCTTTTTTTTAGAAGATCTACTGAAGTACCAAAGGCGAATAGATCTCCCAGGCTTGGATGTATGGAAGAATGCGTGGCCTCCTGCCCTGGAAGCAAGACCGCGAAGGGTGAGCTTTTGGCGGTTATCTTGTAGCACTAAATAATAGGCATTAGGGATTATAATCTTAATGGAGGGAAACAAATGAAGGGAGGCATTACGGGCCGACTACAAGAAAGAAAAGATTTGTAGACTCGGTCAAGTCGCGTATAGATTGCCGACGACTATATAAGGTCGACTACTACATAAGACGCTAGCGGAGAAAGCTCTTAGCGCTTCCCTTCATTTTTTACTAAGCCAGGGTCCCAGGTCCTCGAGTTAGCCCATGCCATTTCTGAGAATCCTACATCCATGGGCATACGTTCTGGCAAGCCTTCACTTTCCGCTGGAGCTTCATGGGCGTTGCCTCGTTCCCCAATCAGATGTTTAAATGAGAGATATACTCCGCGAGGAGAAAAATGGGCGTATGTACTTGCCTTGCCATTTGACCTCTTTTCCCCTGTGCCTAGGAATGCTCAGTGACAACCTATCAATTATCACTGCCTGGCCCTCTTGCTACCACGGTAGCGTCCAGTGTGGTCAGCACCAATCGCGTTAGGGCAATGCTGGTTACACTCATTCTCATTTTTTCATCATGCTATGCCCTGGGCCTTTTGCTCTTCTAACGTAAAATGTGGTCGGCTATTTCTCAAGGCCCAGGAATCGTCTGGGCATCTCAACAACGGGATTTGATACCCGCAACCGAACAAATTTTTATTTTAGTACTCGCCTAACATAAAAAAGGGTTTTTCCTAAGTGGGTCGCTTCGCGCAAGGCATTATTTAGGTTAAATGGGTCACACGACAGGTGCACGATCTGCTTTGTACATTTCATCTTTAAGCCTTTCGCCTATTAGCTTTGCAAGCAAGCTACATTTATCCATCTTCGGCTTCGATTCATTACGCTCAGAAGCTCCAACAAACCCAAAAGTCTCTTGACGCCTAAAAATCTTCCAAGATAGCGTTGCTTTACGTTTGATCATATGTACCCATAAATGTTATGCGTTCTGCTATTTTTGATCTTGCAAAGAGAGAGCAGGTTTTTTCCTTAGAGTTTCTCTCTCATTCGCGAAGAGAAGAAAGTGGGTTTTGCCCCAACTAACGCTATCCATGGGAAACCAAAAGAGCTACCTATGGAAAGGGATGCAGTCTCTCCCTTGGCCTTTGGGGAAGAGAGGGAACAGAATTAAACTTGATACGAGTAGTTTAAGTCATCACTACCTCATAAGGGCTGACTTATATGCTAACACAAGTAGTTTAACTCAACACTACCTCCTAAGGGTGTTGCGAATTTTTTTGCTAAAAAGTTTTGAAAAAGTCTTCAAAGAGTCTATGCATAGTTTACGAATTCTTCTTAGTAGGGACCTAAACACAGGACTTTCTTTTCTTAGAGTAAGACCACGCCTTATGACGAAAGGGGGAGAAAGGACAGATCACCTGTCTATCTTTCGTCAAAGTAAACTATACCTGATGAACGGGATACAAATTGACAAGCACAAAATGGTACGCTTGGCTATTAATCTATGCTCATTGATGAGATGGCGACTTAGAGAAGAAAGTATACCCTTTGTCACCCCCCCCCTTGTCACTTAAAAGTAAATAAGAGTTACACCTTTTGGAATTGGTGGGATTTAGAATGGAATCAAATAGCGAATGCACTTGCCGTTAAGACACGTGCTGCATCTCCTACCTAATGCAATTGACCGACCCTCCATTTCATTCCTTTAATAATGTTGTTGCTTCACTTAAAGACGCTATTTACCAAGGAAAGACTACCTGTTTTTTAATGGAAGAAGTATAAGGGGTGAACAAGCGGTGCGGTAACGAGCTGTAAGAAAGATTAGTAGAGAATTCCTTTCGCTGGCCTTTATAGGAGGAGGGGAGCAATGCCTATCAAAAAGGGCCAAAAGCAAAAAAGGGATGTCTTGCAAATGGGAGGAGAGAAAGAACGCATGCATGGAGATTCTGTATATCGGGGGTTCAAGAATCTATGAAAGGACATCTAAGGCTAAGGTGACGAAGTAAAGGAAGTCCATTACTGAGAGAACTGGTGATCTCGTCTTTCTTGTTGGGAGAGAGGAAGCTTCTGGAGAATCTTTTCAAGCTAGATAGCGATTGATCACTCAAGAATGAATATTAAATAAGAGAGGACGGGAATGAGTACCTATCCCTTACGAGAATCAAACCCATGTCTTCGACATGAAAATACGATGTCCTAACAAGTGGAAAACGGGGACCGAAAATCCATTCGTAATATACCACAACTCTGAGAATAGAAGAGGTTCGTTTTGTTTCTATAAGGAATTAATGATTTTGTTTGTGTTGATGTTGGCAGTTTCTGATGTGAATTCGGCGGGTCGTCTCCCTTACGTAAGGGTTCCCCCACCATCCTAGTGACACACCAACCATGCCACTTCTCTTTCTCCAATCATAAAGCGCCTTGATCCCTTTATTTGTCTTTCATCCCCTCTAAATAAGTAAGACCCCGCTCTTTCGAATTCAAAACATAGAGGGGCCCATTTGAACTGCCCGTTTGAAGTGGAGAAGGACTATGCTACAGTTAGAAAAAAAGTAAGTTGAGGTTACGAAGTCACTTAGTAGAACTTGAAAACTATAAAGAAAAAGGGAGGCTAAGGTTATGAAGTAAGGTCAGCAGGTTAAAAAAAGCTCAGCCTATGAAATTACCTACCCATCAACAAATTAAAAAATGGAAGTTGTAATGAGGCGTTGGTACGGAGTTGCATCTGCAGTTGATCTAACTAGGCTAAGACTTAGGTAAGGATTTACTTTTATTTTCTTCACTTACACCTTACACTTCAGCTGAGTCTAAGGAGCCTAAGGTGTAGACCATTCCACTATGGACCGAGACTATTCAAAGGTAGAACACCATGGAAACTTTGCTGACTTTATCATCAACCTTCATTTCGTTACGCTCAATAAAAACCCGGAATAGCAGAAATAGGTTTGTGTTCCGCTTCAAAAGTAAGTCGTTCGCAGTTGAAACTTGGGCAAAGATGACTCTCCAATGGATCCATTCTTTCTTACTGTACTATGGGTAAATCCAACCCGAATAGGAAGAAGAGGGTCAGCAAAAACGCTGTCCATTTTGTACATTTGTTGAGCAGACCCCTATGGCATTTTTGAAAAGGGAAGGGAACTTCTCACCCCGAAGAATGTGTGAAGCTACCGCTACTAGAATGTAAGCTTCTCCTTTACTTTTGTAGAGCGTATCGCTATTTTAAGATGCTCTTCTCTTGTTTTACGAATCCAACAACTCTCTATACTGTGCCAGACTCAACCTATCTCCCAACTAGTCGTTTTTCTTTTATTCAATCATCACTTTTTGACCGCTTAAACTAGGCTCCACTTTAGAGATAGTTTTGGTCTTAATCAAAATAGGTCAAGGGGGCGTCGAAACGGTCAGTAGATGCTTAGTCTGATCCAAGAGTTTAATCCCTTACTCCTTACTACTTTTTTTAAAGAAAAATAGATGTCGGTCGATTAAGGATCATTCCCTTCAACTACGTAGCCATGCTAGCAAGTACTACGAGCACTTTGTCCCACGCATATAACCAGATCGCGTGGTTCACCGGTTCCACCAAAAACATTTATTGGTTGAAGCGTATCATTGTGCGCTTTAGGCGCTGAGCGAAAAAGGTCTCTTCTTTCCTTTCGGTTTATTCACTGATCTGAATCTTAGCACTTGTTTTCTTATTTATTCTCGGGGTAATGTCACTCTTGAATGAAATCAATCCAAACCAAATTAGCACTTCTCAGATTAGGCTAGGCCTCTCCAGTCGAGCTGGGCACCGGGACCCTGGATTCGCTAGTGATTGGCACATAGGTGAATGGTTGCCTGGGTTTCTCGGCATTGTATCCTGGACCTCAGGTTCATGAAATCTACATTAAATATGCCCTGGAGACACGGTCGAAGCACGCCCGTCCAGTGTGCTTCTTTCACCACATGCTATAGTCCTGGGTGTCTTCTACTGGTCTTCTCGCCTTAGAAGAAGTCTTATCTTCCCCGGCATCTGAACCATGTTCCTTTGATATTCTAATTAGGGGGAAGTAAAAGTCTGACCAATTTGGTGACTTTTGTGGTCGCCCTCACTAAACAAAAATAAATCTAAACTACAATACGGATGAAGTCTTACTAAAATAGGATTTTCTTTTCGTGCCATATGCGCTTAGACATTACTTTTTCCCCTTTTTCGTCCTGGTCCAATATTTGTTATTGATGGTCTTCGTTTCCGTGTAGAAGAAAACTCTCAAAATTTATGACCAACCTTTTCTTCAGTAATCTTACAACGAACAGGAGTTTTTCCATTGTAAATTCGTACGGAGCAATCAACAAATTCTGGCAAAATAGAAGATCTACGTGATAAAACTTTCCTGTTAATAAGAAGATATCTCTATTTCTTCATTATAAAGAGGAATGCGTCAAAAAAACTACCCTTCCATTTAGATCGTCGTGGCATGACCGAATTTCTTTACTTTAATTCCTCCCCTAAGCTAGCTCGTACTCCTCCTCCTTCTCGTTTAGAAAAGTATCCTCATTGGTCCTTTTTACATAACACTCTCGACCTCCTAAGGGGACTATCGATGTATCTCTTTAAACGCAATATCTTCAAAGGCAAAGAAAAAGATCTATTGTGGCCTTATGTTTGCATGGTATTTTGGTTACAACCAAGTCATTCTTTAAATATATTTTGAATATTGTTTGCATGCTGTGATTCATTTAATTTTCTTTTATCACCATCAAGCACAATTGATCCAAGCTTCGAGGAATCTTGTTTAAAGGGATTGGTAGTGCTTTTACAAGCATACTTATAGAGAAAAGAGAAGGTAAGATCGCGGTCGACTGGTTGGCATCTGAAGCTCTAAAGCAGCGACTGGGTTATCAACATCTTTTGACCTATCTGCCACGACATAAGATACCTAAAAAATATGAAAGAAAAGGAAAACTTTATTATAAATTGCACAAGATATGGACTAACTCTCCAAATAATTGTGTAAATTTTAGGAATCTGATTCAAGATTACGTGGACAAGGGTTTGTTCCGGATAGCAGACCGACCAATGGGAATCGCGACATAACCATTTGCGAGAGAAGTAGAGAGATCAATATGATGTCTGTTGACTTAAGGAAGTTGTCTTCACAAAATAAAGAGTTGGAGGTGGGTAAGCACATCTAATCCCACAAGAGTCAAGCCCTTTAACGGGTTAAACGTGCCATAAAAGGGCTTTTAGTGTACTCAAAAAGGAAATCTTGATATGATAAATATCCCGGTAAAAGGAGGATAAGAAAATATTACGATGAGTCCATCTAAGAGATGCATAGAGGAAGAGAACGAACATCAGTCTCTTGAGCAACTAATCAAGAAATGAAAAGATAAGGGGAATAGTTAAGGATGAGGGCATAGGATAGAGAAAGTTCCTCTCAGTCTTTTAAGTCCTACGGATTGCCTTAGCGAAGAGGCCATTCCCTGAAAAATCCATCTCGATTGGTATCACTAAAACGTGAATATAGGCTTGATTGAAGCATAAAAGTGAAATAATAATAATCTGAGGCTTTTGTCCCTTAATGGTCATCTTACCTGTCTCCTATGCTACGCTCTCAATTGGATCAATTGTTTTGTCCATATTTATTAACAAGGTGTCATGTGGGCCAATGCGTATAAGCGTGGGCTTTATTAACGTGGCTCATTTGACGACTTAGTACATGGATGTTACAATTTATTGGAATAGAATATCAAATCTTTTCTACATAAGCTGGTTGTGAAAAGAGTGTTTGTTTATACAGGTAATGTGATTGAAGGATAGTCAGAGCCAGCCAGTTTTTCATTAAACATGCATTAAAGTCTTCAACTGCACAAAATTTGTGCGGAGAACTAGTAATAATTGAGCCTTCAGTCCAATTCATGACGCATGACGAGATTACTCTAGCACTCTATAAACCGAGGCTCATGAGTGTCTTCACTTCATCAAATTTAAATCAACGAAATTTAGTACTAGCACGTATGGCTATAAATACTACAAACATGCTTTCTGCAATTGCTACTGAAATGGGGCCACTACAAAATGAAATTCAAGAGCATCGTGAGTTCTAAACATAATTTTGAGAAATTATAAAACAATGTATCCCGCAAGGAAAGAAGCACGCATTCGCGTTACCAGAGAAGACATAGATGTTATAGAGGACAGGCAGGAAGCGTTGCGGGTGGAGCAGGAAGCTCTCATTGTTCATGGAGAACTCTGTCACCTGGAGGACTCAATTTTTTCATAAAAAAGTAGCTAAGTTACCTTCACGCTTTCTTATTCTAGGAAAAAATGTAGTTGAAAAAGTAAAATAGTAGTTCTACAATGTTGGCCCTGTTAGTTGTTGTGGGTCACGAGCATGTAACTTGTTTTGAATTTCTCTTTATATTATAGTTGCCCTTTGTAGACACGTAACAGAATTCCTTACCCGAACTGGTTAGCAGACCAAATAAAGAGTCATTTCCTTTTGATTAGGGATCAAATAAAAGGTGACTTGGAACACCATAACTCAATTCCAAGTGGCGACTCTGGAAAAGCTAAAATAATCCCCTAATTACGTCACTTAAATTGGAAAAACCCTTACGCCTCCGCGCGAAAAAGGGGTGTGACACCCTTTCCTTAAGATTATTTTTGAATTGTGTCCATTGAAGTTCTCTAACTCTCTTATAGTGTACTTGATAAAATGAATGGTAGTTCCCTACGCTGAAGATGTTTATTCTCTATCTCCTTCTCCTGCCATATGAATGAACGCTTCTCTTAAGGGATGTTCGCGTGCACCAAGCTATCTATTCAGTTCCCATATCTGCATTATATAATATGGAATCCAACCAACAGTGTTCACGACCCTTTGAGAGACTTGTATTCTCAAGACTGATTGGTTGAGCGTAGATAAATCTTAAACTGGTCTTCCATATGCGTTTTCCCTTATGACAGATTCAAAAAGTATCTCATCTTTTAATATTTAATCTCATAAAAGATGAATCTACGCCCTAAAGCATCGTACTATTGTTTGAATTTGAAAAGGCCAGGCCTTTAAGGCTTCTATCTCCTCTCCTGTTCATTTTCTTTGTTTTGTCACCTCTCTTCTTTTGAATTTCAACTATGCAAATAAATAGGCAAGGCTTATCATTGCGTTAAACTTCTATGATAGGGTTTAAAGTGGATCCTCGTACCATACTCGAGCTTTGGATCAATTCTTTTTTTCAGTCCTTTTGAGCTTCCAGTTCTTCTAGATTGCGGCCCAGGAGGTTACTCTGGAGAAACCTTTCGAACTACGGTTGAATCCATGGGTAGACAAGACAGAACCAGGCAAACTTGAAGATCTTAGTAGCTAGAGGAAAAGAAAGCAAAAGGGATTCCCGTAGTAGCGGCGGGCAAAATTGAAGATGCCTAAACCGTGAAAACCAGGTTGTAGGAGAGCAATACAAGGGTCGTGCACCTAGGTGAAATAGCCCGAATGCTGCACCCTAGATGGCCAAAGTCCAGTAGCCAAAATCATCACTACCTTAAGCTCTGACCCCGGTAGCATGGGGCATGTGGAATCCCGTCTGAATGAGCAAGGACAACCATGGAAGGCTAAATACTCTTAGGTGACCGATGGAGAAGTAGTACCATTTTTCCAGAGACAGTACACGATTTTCGGCCCACAACAACACCACGTAAGTGTAGCCTAAACTAGCAAAAAGTGTGGCCTTTGATAAAAGGCTACACTTTTGGACATTCAGCAACACTTTTTAGGGGCTACCCAAAAGAAGCGTAACCTTTGAAATTAGGCAACACTTTTTAAATGTTGCCATCTCTGGCAACACTTATAAAGCGTAGCCAAATAGGTATAAGGGCACGCTTTGAAGACGTGCATTAGCAACACCTATTTTTTTGTTAGACTACACATAAAAGCATTGCCTTTTAAGATTTATTGGTCACACTTAAAAAGTGTTGCCTTTTATTGGTCATCTATTGCAACACTTTCAAAGTGTAACTTTTTATCTACCTAGAGCAACACTTACAAAGTGTAACTTCAACATTTATAAGACTACATGTAGCACAAATATATATAATATATTTAAATATATACAAGTGACCTAAAACACAAAATGAACTAATTAATCATTAAATTGAAGCTATATATTTCAAATATACTTCGAGAAATATTTCATATACAACCAAAAGATAGTATGTGTTCTGTACATACCCATACTTATACATCAATATTCTAAATGAGTACACAATAAACCAAATATGTATTTAAACTTTTATAATAGTTCAAAAAGTCTTCATCATCCACTTCAAATTTGATCACCTACATTTCCCTACACAAATAAGATATTGGTAGTTATATAGAAGAAGTCAGAAGTTCAGATTACAACAATATAGAGAGGCAAGAAATCCAGCAGTTACAGAAAATTAGATTGCATCTTATGATGTTCAAAGTAGATGCCTACTTGTCTTTTGATGTTCAAAGTAGATGATCATCCCTTAAGTGTCTACAATTCCAAATGAGTTCAACAACAATGAATAATTGCATTAGGGTTCAAACTTCATAAGAAACAATATTAAATATTTGGTTTTATATAATAACCATGATTCACGCAAACTAACACGAACACTATAGAAAAAAGGAATTAATGAGGAGACACAAACAATTAGATTCTCCTTATAATTATTTGTTTATTTGTTTGTAGTTATGGAAGCATGCCTTCTACTAAGATGTCAAAAGTTATGGTTATAACATAGATATTCTATATAATTCGAACCTTAGCCACTATCAATAAATTACCAATAATGAAATAGCAAAAACAATATATAAGTCAATAAGCAAGATCAAAGATATGTTATACATACCCTGTGCAAATACGTTTCTGAGTTCTTAGGAAAATCAGAAATGATAACAGCGTTAACTGATTGAATATCAATTCCTCTAGTAAACAAATATGTTCCATAAAGAAAGAACACAAAATTAAGAAATTTAACAATTAATCAATTTGAAATTTCAGCTGTAACGGAAAGCGTGACGGACCGTCGTAGCCATGACAGTCCGTCCTGCATGTTTGTCATGAAGATCAGAGAAGTAGTAGAAGAAATTTGCAAGTATGGGACGACGGAGTCCACAACGGCCCGTCATGACCACAACGGATGACAACGACGGCCCGTCATGACCACGACGACTCGTCATTTCCACGACGGCCCGTCATGGCCACGGCCCGTCATGACCAAGACAGCCTCTCATTACTACGATGGCCAGTCGCGAGGTCCACGATGGCCCATCGTGACCACGACATCCCGTCGCGAGGTCCGTCGACCCATTCAAAAAAAGAAACTCCAGGCGAAAAGAGAGGCAAAAAGAGTACTATGAGGAAAATGACATTACCTTTTTGCGGGCACTAAACTGGAAAGAGAAGAGAAGGGAAATGATCTTCACCACGAAACTCGAACCACTAACGACACATGATAATTCCAGGCAGAATCTCGAACCAAAACAAACCTTGAAAAAATTGATCTGTGATACAAATAAGATGTGATATTTTTATTCTCACTGAACTCTTCATTCCTTGAATATGTTTCTATATATATATTTTAACTATTTTGTTCAGCTCCTCTAAAAAAACACAAGATAAGAACACAACAATACGAGCTACACTCTCAAAAATCAAGTAATGAAGCTATAATACTAGCAACACTCCCAAAAATTCGTATAAGAACACAAGAATCCAAACCCTAAAGCTAAAATTTAGACTTTCAAAATAGAAGTTCTTACCTGATAAACCCTATTCCAACAAAAGCAGTCTAGAATCCTTTTCTTCAGTGAGAAATTAGAGAGAAAAGCGTGACAACAAGACAATTTAACTTCATTTCATCATCTTGCAAACAATTAGTTCGTCATAAAACACAAAACAAAAAAATTGAACTATGAATGACTTCACAAAACAAAATAGGCATCGGAAAAGAGAATCAGAATCGGAAAAGAGAATCAGACTTACTCTTCAAGAAATCGTTATCGGATATACGACTTGAACTATCAGTAACTTCAAATCTTCAACTCTTCAGTTAGTTCTTCGGTGACTTCAATTCTTCACTTCTCTTCATAAAACGGCAGAAGAGAAAATCGCAGAAGAGAAAAAGTGTTCTCAGCTATCTCTCACAAATCGCAGAAGAGATAGAGTGTTCTCAGCTCTTCACTTCGTTCAAGCGTTCTTAACGCACAATCGCAGAAGAGAAAGGGGAAAAGGGGAGAGTTGTTTTATTATTTTATTAATGTTTATTTTTTTTGGCCAATAAAAATGGGAGGGAGAGTTAAATATATTGGAGGGAATACAATATTTTAGTGAAAAATTATAAGCCAACACTTATAAGGTGTTTGTTTATTCAATTATAAAAATATGACATTTTAAAAAGGTGGTTGTATCTGTAAGTAAGTGTTGCCAAATATATCATATTGTAACAACACTTAAAAAGTGTAGTTTATTCCATTAAAGAGTACACTTTAGAAGTGTTGCTAAAATTAATGTAGCTAAAAGTCAAAATCTTTGGCTACACTTTAAAAGTTGTCCCAAAAGTATTTTAGGCAACACTTTATAAGAGTTGTCAAGATTTAGTGTTGTCGTAAACCTAAAATTGTGTAGTGAGAGATTTTTTTAGAACGATTCTCCTAATTCAAAAATACAAAGAATTAAAAATAAAGGCGCATACGCGGGAAGGGCCCGCCCTCTTTCTTAGACTTCAACATTTATGATATGTCTTACTTCTTTTTTTCGCACTATTCATTCAGGGTGATTCGAACCACTGGGGAATTTCCACATTTAGAGTTATAGTACAGGTAATTGAACGCTTAATCTTACTCATTTTCTAAGGTTCACCTCTTTTTGATGTTTTGAGGTTTTATGTTATTTGTCCATCAAAAAACAAGTCCCCTTAAATCACTGCCATAGTTCACCCACTCTTTCAGATCCTCTCCTTTATGAGCCATATCACTCTCCTCGGGAGTTCTCTCCTTGACTACACCCTCCTCGGCATTGTTACCCAAACACTCATCCAGAGCAATCTCTTATGGTTCAGCAGTGTCCAGATCTGACATCTTTACCTCTTCTTGTTCAGGGTCCTCTAGAACTGCAAAACAGTTCGGGCTGATTAGGTCCAGTGAGATCATTCCATTCGCACAACTAGTGTCTAGCCCCCCTTTACTATTGTAACTACTCGTACCTGACCCCGTCGACACGATATTTTTGCTAGAATCGACCCTAACTCAATGAGGAAATTAAAAGAGGAGAAGTTGGACATCTGACTACCGACGAGGTTACACCATTGGGATACTTCGAATTAAATAGAATACATATAGGCTACAACGGGGATATATCTTCAAATCTTAAGGGGTCATTGCTACAGATCTTGTTCTCTCTGTGTGAAACCAGTTGGTTCTATAGTTTTATAAATCTTTTGATCCCTAGTACTCCATCTCCATCATTGCATATAGGAATATAGAAGGTAAACAAGAAAAGGCATGACAAGCGGAATTGTGTGAAATAAGTGAATTTATCCAGTTTAGGCATTCTTGATTGATTGACACAAAAGATTCCCTTAATACAAGTTCACTCGGTCAAGCCATACGAGTAGTGAAGAGGTATAGATTAGTTGGTTGTTCACAGACGGAAAGCCTGGTATAAAAAAAGGTAGTCAAAAAGAATTGAGAAAATAATTAAATAAATCATGGTAAACACTTGAATCTGTACCCCGTTGATCCAAATACTTCACAAAAAGCGAATACTCCTGTCAAGAAGATTTCGCTCAAAAGAATGGTGTGGATCTCCTAGAGGCTCAAGTTTCTTGAAGAAAGTAATAAGCCTCCTTTCTTATGTTCAAGTAAGGGGATTCATTAATATAATAATAGAGGAAAGATTCTCTTCTTCAAGAATTAAGATAAGGAGTGTGTCTTGTACACTGAAAGTTCTAAATACTCTTGATAAAAAATCCATCAAAAACTTCAATTCGACGATAAAAATAAATGTGGCGCATTTTTGCAAAAAAGGAAAGAATCGTCTCTCTGAGTGTTCTGAGGCGGTAGATTATAGTATGTACCATTCTCGAAGAGTCTTATACGGCTATATATTTTCACCTAATTGTCCACGGCAATAACTTTTCTAAATGTTTAGAGTGATTCGGAACCTAATTGAAATTCCTGGCGGGGAAGATTTCAAGATTGACTAGTCGAATTATCACTTTAATTCGATGATACAAATAAGATAAAATCTATGGGAGTGCTAGAAAAGCCAAAAAAAAGTCTATAATAAAGAATCTTAAAAGGCAACAAAAAAGGGAATAGAGGAAACACATAATGTAAAATCGAATCCGACTTTTTTTTTTCTTCTTCATATCAAAACTACTGTGATAATGAGAAAGAGTAAAAAAATGAAAACAAGGATCGGGGTCGTTCGAATTATTTTTTTCCAGTTGAAGTTCGGTAGAGGCTTCGGTTTGGCTCCAAAACCCATGTTATTTGTTCGTGAATGTATGTTTGGAATCCTATGAATTAAAATCTATTTTTTCTGAAAATATAACTTTATGTGTGTGCAATGTGTAGACGTGACTTTCAACACGGATTGAAGCATGAAAAAGACTGTTTTATGGTTATATTTTACGTGCACAAATTTGTGTAAATCATGATGTTCATATGAAGTATAATGTGGATGATTTGAGTGAAAAACTATTATCGAAATTATTCACGAAATTCCCTAAGAATTGACTCAAAATGTAGATGAAAAGAAGCTGAAAAATATAACTCAAATTTCAAGCAGCTTGTCTGTTAATTACTGCCAAGTAAAGTTGTTTAATAAGCTATGTAAAGTGAAAAAAATTAAGTGAGGTCGCAGAGGATCGAACCCGTGACCACACCATTTTTAAAATCTTTGAAATAATGTGAGTTAAAAAGAATGTGGCATGAGTGATTCGAACATGTGTGACTCGACCGAAATTGAAGTACAAAAAAATAAGAAGAGTGGGATTCGAACCCACCACCTCTCAGTCAGATTTAAGGAAAAGTTAAAACGAAAATAGGAGTATGAGGCGTGTGGGAGTTGAACCCACAACCTCTAGGAAGAATGAAGTTAATTTAAGGAGAAAAAATAAAGTTGGGATGTGGGGGTTTGAACACACACCCTCTCGGCCAAGAAGGAGAGAATTTAAGAAAAAAAAATAAATGGAAATGAGGTTGTGGGGGGTTCGATCCAACATCCTTTCAGTCCCTATGAACAAAAAATAAAGAGAAAAGTTAAGGAAAAATAAAATGAAGGCGTCGGAGCTCGACCATGGGTCCCCATGCCGTGTGGATCAAACCAAAATAAATAAAAAGGTAAGTGTTGTCCAAAGAATTCGAAATCGGGTTCTCTTTCCCCAATTCTCTATTGATGCATATGTCGTACGTGAATAAATGTTCAAAAATAATGTTACTCAAATAGACCCAAATCGAGATCTTGTCATACATACAAGATGCACAAGTCTTGTACCACATAATCTTAGGAAGATATGAATCAGTGAAACAAACTATGAATGAAGCCTCGTGTCTTATATGCATAGACCCATAAGTCTAGCATACGTTTAAAATCAAGTGAACCTAAGATGTATGCAATGAAATGATTAAACCCTAGGAGGGTTAAGTATGAGTGAGAAACACACTAAATGGCCAAGTACATGGGCATATCATGAAATGAACATTCACATAGCAAGGATTGAGTAACTATGAAGAGAAACCATGTTTATGTTAATGAATGTGGTGACAACATGATAAGAGGCTAATGTAAATGATGACAGCAATCTCAAAAGAGCCTGAGTACGTGTTAAAAAAACGTACTCACCTATGAGAGTGTAAAGTTAATGAAGAGACCAGTCTATATGAACACTCTAATGAAAGTATTGACATTAATATACACTAAATACAAATGTGAGATGAAAAATTATCTATTGAGTTATGATGTCCTCATACTAGAAGCCAACTTCTATGACGTATGAGTGTTATGTAAGGGAACTTTATACTGAGCACCGATATACTAGCTATGAACGGTGATTACTTCTTTCGCAAAGGGAAGAGTTTCACGTACCTCTCTTGATATGAGACTCTCCAGCATGCTGGGTATGGGTCTCCATATATCTCTTAGTCTTTTAACCTATATTGCCAGTATAGAGATCTAGCTGTGAGTAGGGTTGAATCCCCTATATATGCTAACATGTTTTGGGTCACTTTGGCCGGTGATTCCACCTCTTTTTGGTGTGGGGAAGACATTGAATTTCATGATTCTTACATGATCTATGTCGGTTAAATTTTTAGTTCCCAAATAATTAAATGAGGCCAGCCTCAAATGATACACATAATGAAATGAATGATACCAAAGGTGTTAGGATAGAATAATCAAGAGGTGAGCTAGACTCAACTAATAACACTAGATTATTCTTGATCATTCCACAACAAACCTGATGACATTCGTAAACTACAACCTAGGTATAGTTGGTGTTTACACTAGTTTATGATTGAAAGAAATGAAGTACGTATGAATGAACGAAAAAGACTCTGTGTTTTCTAAAGAAAATTACCTAGTTGAGGTCCCATATATTGATCCCTCATTTTGGGAAGTCTAAATGTTAAGTCCTTCATTACAAGGTGTCATTTCTTATGAAGAAATGATACGAAAGATGTTATGTGCTATATGCAATCTGTTATGTGGTTTATGTAATATGTTATGTGTTATGTGTAAGATGTAATGTGTAGTGTGCAATATGTTACCTATGATGATGCATGTTACTCTCATGGCATGACATTCCTAATCAAAATTTGGCAATTTCCCTGACATTCCTAATTCAAATTTGGCAAGTCCCTGACTTTTCTAATTCCAATTAAGTCCACTAACATGACTTTCCATAAATCATGTTGTTAGGAAAGAGTTATTCTTACTCAAGAATGTCGTTGGTGTGTTCTTGCATATACACATACTTAAAACAAGTGTGTACTAATCACATACAACTCTATATTTTTAGGTGTAGGCACATGTGGATGTTAGAGCTTACAGGTCAATGCTGAAGATATCTGGACGTGGAGCATTAATTCGGAATCGGTAGGCCCTTATGCATTCTAGGACGCTTTCCCCTTGTATTCTAGCTTTGTTATAGGATTCAGATAATTTAGTATGTTCCACTAGAGGTTCTTTCTAGTTTTATTTTAGACGTTGTGTTGGTGTCATTTTGGCAACTTTACATTTAATGCAGTATTGAACTATTTAATTCAGTTGATGATCTTAATGTTAGATGGTTGATTGTGAATGTATATAAATTTATGTATAATAATATACGTGCATGTTAAGGAACAAAAATTTCAAGTTTCCTCGAAAATTAACCTAGATGAAGTAACGATGACGTATGTAGGCTTGTCTGCGACGTCTGACAGGACAACGACGCCGATCTCATCTGGGGCCTACATTCTGATCGTGACAGCGACCTTAGATAAACATGAGGTGTTCTACATCAATATTTGAGAGACAACCTCGCGACGGGAGGCTGACACACAACTGACTACCTCAACTCAAAATTTATCTGCCAGAATTGTTAAAGTCATATTTTTTTTATAATTTAACTTAATAAAAAGACAATTTAAGTAGATGGTCTTTTGAGTACTTCATAGGACGACTATATATTGATATTAGGTCAGTTTTAGACCACTTTTACACGTCCTATGTCAGATCAAATGAAATTTATCTCATTTTCTCAAGAACACTCTCTTTTTCAAGATCCATTGAAGAACAAAAAGAGCTTACGGAAAAAGTCAAAGTACCCGAGTTTTTCATCCAATTTTCATGGATTCTTCATCTAGAAGGTATTAGTTTTTCAATCATGGATTCCTCTCCCCAAGAGGTCCTTTAAAGATAAGTTATCAGGAACATCAGTTCTAGGTTGTTTACACTACAAAACTGATTTTTTCCCTAACCCTATGTTGATAATATTTAATGAAAAGTAAGTGTTTTATATAGTCTATTCCACATAATTTTTTATGATTATGTTGTTATTATGTTTATTTTTTTAGTGAAGTATGATCTTATCTACATGATGGTTTTGTACGATGGTTTCTACTACTCGATTATATGAAAATGTAGGGATTTGAACTAAGACTCTAAGGAACTTTTAAATTACCCGTATCCGTTACCTTACATAATTTATTGATCTTGTATATGATTTGAAGAGTTGTTCTGGAATATTATATTGAAGTATTTCACTATGTTATGGTTATAAAAGTTCTAAATTGAACTAATTTCTTGAAATAACGTCCTTGGAAGCAAGAGGTAAGTCTTCTAAAGTTGTGATTACTCTTCCATGTTAATGCTAGCGTATATATCATGATTTTATGTTAGGAAAGTATCTATGATGTTGATATGTGTAAATATTGGGACATGAACACGTTATTTGGGAGATCATGAAAGGAACACGATAAATGCAAATTACGATATTCTCTTGTGTTCTTTACACAAGATGATTGTGTTATGTTAATCTCACATACGAAGGGTAATGATGAAAAGAAATTCTCATCTAATCACAAAGATCTCATGTTCATGTTTACACAATGCGTTAATCTCGAATGACCTGTGATATTTTTATGATAAAAACAACTTAAAGGTTATTTCAAGAAAGGGACTTAACATATGCACCCATGAACTAGATGTGAGAGGTGTCCGTTCCATAGAGGGAAGGTAGGTTCAAAATGACTCTCATGAAATTGAGGCTGCCATTTAATGTGGAACTATGGGTCTCTAATATATATCCTATTTCTTGAACTATGTCACCAATATCGTATACTAGCTAGTGAATCCACCCAGAAAGCTATGTCATGTTAGGTTCTACTTTGGCCTATAGACCACATTTTTTCAGTGTGGGGTTTTATGACACGCGATTCCATGTTTAACTATCACGGTCTATGTCGGTTAAGACAATAGTTTCCTAATGTAAAATGAAAGACAAGGAAATGAAAGTTGACATGGGTTACATGAACAGTCTACTTAGTAGAGGTAGGGCTATGGGACTCTACCTAGACATTGCACAGGTTGATTCTAAGGGAAGTCCTAGGAGATTGTTCTTATGAAATATGACAACATGAAAAGTATATGTTTATGATAAATGAAGATAGTATTATATGATGTTAGGCATTATGATGAGTATGATATTGGGTTGTATCACTATATAAAGTGATGACTAATTATGTTACAAGTTATATGAAGAAAAACTTTAATTATTGTCTTCTAGCTTATCTACATGGTTGTCTGGGGTTATAGGGCTTCACATGACCATTGCACTTGTAGGTTAGGGATGAGATCATTGTTAAGTTTCTTTTTATTCTATGTTATATTATCTATTGAATATTAGAATTTAACATGACTCTATTATAATATATCGTTAATTATAATCATGCTTATGTTTATGGAATCCTTGACTTTTATATGTTCTATGGTATGTGCATTGAAGACTTTAACATGACTTAGCATGTTTTATAATGAAAAGATAAATAAACCTTTTTCATGCATGTCCTTATATGTTATGTGCATATACCCATCCATTGTACATGTGTCCTATTAACCCCATAACTTTATATGACTACAACTGTAGGTTCCGGCTGTACAAATTAAAGAGGTCAAACTAAAGAAGTTTTGAACTCTTTCTCTAAGTCTTAGTAGGTCCGCATTATCAGGACGCTATCATAAATTTTCCAACTTTTGAAGACTTAAGTATATATTTGGAACATCCTATTTCCCTCATGTTTCTTTGTATTATTTTGTGTTAAGGCCTATATGGCATATTGACTATGCATTAACAAAGTCTATATTTACAGTGTTTAGTTGGTTTATATATGTTACAATATTTCTTAGAATATTGTATCGTTTATGACTGATAAGTGTGAAGTATAAGTATACATCAAGTAGAAAGTACAAGTTTTAGGTTTTCCGCAAAATTTAACTGATGACATACTATGACGAATACTAAGAGGCTTGTCTAAGTCCTCTCTCAAGAAAACGATGTCGGTCTCATCTAGGGTGTACTCTCCGGGTGTGACAAACTTGGTATCATAACATTAGGTTAAATATCCATAGGAACAATGTCTCTAATCCACTTTACCTAGTCTCTTATTCATGGTTGTGATGTGTGCCACAATTGTGGATGCGAGACTATGTGATGGCTATGAAACTTCTCTTTTCTTGATACGTCTATGTCGTGCCTTTAGAATTTTCACACTATGTGTAACCTAGTATCTAATCCCTTTCTTGTGGTTATAAATGATGAACACAAGAAAGACAGTCGTGATAGGAGTAGGAGAAGAGATTGCCAATGGGGGAGCTACTCCCCTAGGAAATCAAAATGCTCCTAAAGTGCAAGTTGATGCAAATAATCATGTTCCGGTGAATCCAATGTCTATCACTGAGGTATGGTCAGTTCTAATTCAAATGGACCAAGCCATCACCACCCAAGCACAAGGCATCATGGATCACGCTAACTAGGAGGTTGTTCCTCGAGATAACCAACATGCTAGAACTATGGCTAGCTATTGAGAGACTTAACGAGTATGAATCCTCTCATGAACTTTGGATCAAAAATGGATGAAGACTCCCAAGATTTACTTCACGAGGTTTTCATGTTTTTGTTTGCTATGGGAATGAGTACAACTGAGAAGGCTGAACTTGCTTCCTATCAACTCGAGGACGTGGCTCAGACATAATATAACCAGTGAAAGGATAATCAGGCCTTAGGGGATGGTCCTGTGACTTTGGAGATCTTTAAAAAGGCCTTTCTTGACAGATTCATTCCAAGGGAACAAAGAGAATCTAAGGTAGAGGAGTTCATCAACCTACGTCATGGAGGTATGAGTGTTAAGAAATACTCATTTAAATTCATTAAGATTTCCAAATATGCTTCTTCTTTTGTTTCCAATCTTAGGTATGAAATGAGTCCTTTCGTAAAGGGCGTATTGGAAGAGCTTGAAGAAGAAATGTCGCGTAGAAATGCTTCATGAAAATATAAATCTTACTAGGTTGATGTTCATGCTATACAGGTTGACGAAAGTCGTCTAAGGAAGAAGAATAGGAAATCTAAGAGCACAAAGTCATTTGAAATTTGTTCTTATAAGAAGTAGGCTTCATGTTCAAGACAAGCCTAAGTTTAGTAAGAACTTTTCAAATCAAGTTACTTCTAATTTATCAAAGAATCATAATGATAGAGGTTCTAATCCTAAACCTCAAAAGGGGAAAATTGTTGATTCACCAAAAGAGAGACCATCTAGTAGTAGGTGTGGTAAGAAATATGCGGGTGAATGTCTTGTTTAGACGTAGATTGTTTATGGTTGAGGAACGGGTGACCATATTGTGAAAAATTGTCCTAATGTTAGAATGAAAGGAAAGGAGAATGGGTAGGATCAAACAAGCGGTCCTAATTCTTAAACCCCAAAAAAGGAATCATTTCTAGGCACTCAACGCTAGGGGGGAACAAGAAAGCTCTCCCCACATTGTGACAAGTATGTTAGAAGTTTTCTCTATTAATGTATATGCATTGCTTGAACCAGGTGCTACTCTTTCTTTTGTTACACCTTTTGTTGCTAGGATGTTTGATGTATTTCCCGATGTTTTTATTGAACCCTTTTTTGTTTGTTCCAATGAGTGACTCTCTAGTTATAAAAAAAGTCTATAGGAAATGCCAAGGAAATGTTCTCTGATGCTACCCAATAGAGTTACTGTAGCTTATTTGGTAGAACATGATATTTTTGAATTTAATATCATCTTGGGTATGGATTGGCTTCATGATTGTTTTCCTTCCATAGATTGTAGAAGAAGGAAGGGTAGTGAAATTTCAATTTCCTAATAAAGCTATTTAGATCTTGTGAGATGATAGAAATAAGGACCTACAATGTGAAATTCCGTTATTTGAGTCACTCCCTGTTGTGGGATAATTCCCAGTGGTTTTTCCAAATGACCTTCCAAGAGTTCCTCCCGAACGCAAAATTAACTTTTGCTTTGATTTATTACCGAATATGAATACCATTTAAATTCGTACATTAAGGATGGCAGTGGAAGGATTGAAAGAGTTGAAGCTCAAACTCAAACATTTTATTAACAAGGGTTTCATTAAACCTGGTATTTCTCCATGGGGTGCTCCGGTCTTGTTTTTTATGAAGAATGATGGATCCCTTGGAATGTGCATTGATTATGGGAAACACAAAAAGGTCACCATAAATAATAAGTATCCTCTCCATAGGATCGATGATCTATTTGATCAACTCCAAGGTGCTAGTTACTTTTCGAAGATTTATTTATGTTCAAGATATCACCATTTTAGGGTGAGAGGTGCAGATGTTCCCAGGATAGCTTTCCAAACTAGATATGGTCACTATAAATTCCTAGTTATGTATTTTGGGTTTGAGAATTCCCCGGCGGCGTTCATGAACCTAATGAATAGAGTGTTCAGATATTTCCTCTACTCTTTGTGATTATATTCATTGGTCATATTCTTATATACTCAATGAATGAAAATGAGCATCCGAGTCACTTGAGGTTTGCCTTGCAAGTCCTCAAAGAACACCAAATTTATGCTAAATTAACTTATCGTTTTTTGAAGTCTTTTCAAAAGTGTTTAGGTACACAAGTGAAACTCACTATCGTTTGCATTTCTTGTAGACTCTTTTTGCAACTACACAGTCACCCATTGGGGTACAAACCGAAAAGGGCTCAATCAAAACATCGCGAAGTACATCAAACTTTCTTGCTACCAAAGGTGTAACAAAATAAAAAGAAGCACCTAGGTTAAGAAAATCATAAACATTGAAGGATAAAACTTGTAATGTACCCTTCGCAACGTCGATAGAGCTTCGTTGCTCACACGCACCTTTGAGGGCATAAAATTTCCTTTTTGGAGCTTCAAAAGTAGGACCGTGCGCTTGGCTCTTAACCTTACCTTGACTTCTCATATTAGGACAATATTTCACCATATGTCAAACTTTGCCACAACCATAGAAACTATTATTCCCAACAAGACATTAACACGCTTGTTTCTTACAACACTTACCACCAATTGGTCTCTCTTTTTGTGGATTAACATTTCTCCCCTCTTTAGGTTTAGGATTAGAACCTCTATCATTATGATTCTTGGAGAAATTAAAACAAAATTCGTTTGAAAACATCTTCTTAAACATAGGCTTGTCTTGAACATCAACCCTACTATTAGAAGAACTACCTTCAATAGACTTTGCCTTCTCATCTTCCCTATTACTCTTCCTTAGGCGACTTTCCTCAACTTGTTGAGCATGAACTATAATTAACCTTGACAAAGGTTGAAAAATTTGTCTACGTTAGCTTGCTTTTGTTTCCTTGGAAATAATCTACCAATAGAGGAATCATATGCTAAAAGACACATAGTGTCAAAGCTCTGAAGGCACTACAAATGAGTATCAAGAAAAGAGAAGTTTCCTAATCATCAGATAGTCTATCATCCATACTTGTTGTGCGCTTCACAACCATGAAGAAGACACAAGGTTACATGGTTTATTGGGACATTTACCCTAAGGATATTTAACGCCCTGATACCATGTTTGTCACAGCACGATACTAGACCCCGTATGAGACATGCGTCGTTAACCTCTCAGAGGTCAATGTCAAGCCTCTTCTTGCTTACATCACAATCATATAGTTATATTTTGAGGAAAATGAAAAAAATTTAACATACTATTGAAGTATATATAAACTTCATACTTAGTATTTATACGGACATATGATAACAAGAAATCAGTCTCACATATTAAACCATCTAAACAGTACAATTCTGGACTTACGCAATAATAGTGAATATGCCATATAATCCTTAAAACAAAAGAATCCAAAGAACATAAATAGAAATCTAATACTCTTAATTTCTACTTATTCCTTCATAAATCTAGAATATGGAAGATAGAATCCCCGAACATTAGGACCTACCATGACTTGGAGAAGGACTTCAAAGCTTCTTCAAATCGAACTTCTCAAACTTCAATGGTCGGAACCTACAGTTGTAGTAATATCAAGAAATGGGTTAGTACGCCACATGTACTAAGTATGGGCATATCAACATAACACTTAATAACATGCATGAAAAAGAATCATTAATCGTTTCATTAGAGAACATGCTAGGTCATGTAAAATCCTTCAATACATATACCATATAATGTGTACAAACTTAAGATACCATCAACATACAACATTATGATAATCGAAGGCATATTTTCATAGAGTCATGTTAACATATTCAATAAATCATATAAACATAACATAAAAACACTTACCAATGATCTCATCCCTAACATACAAGCGCATTTGCCATATGAAGCCCCATAACCAACATAACCAGGTAGATAAGATAGGAGACAATAAGAAAAGCCTTGCTTCATGTAACTTGTAAAATAAGTTGTCATCAATTCATATTGAAATTCAACCAAATTACGTATTTATCATAATAACCAACATTCATGTAAGAGTAACATCATATATTATAAATATATATCTCATATCTTCATATTACTTAAGAACAATCTCCTTGGTGGATCCACTAGCTACTATACTATGGTGGAAACAATGTTCAAGAGGTGGGAGATCTATAAGAGACCCATAATTCCACATTGCATAGCCACCTCAATCTCATGAGAATCATTATGAACCTACCTTCCCCCTAGGGAAGGGACACTTCCCATATCTAGTTTATTGGTTCTTAGCTTAAGTCCTTTTCTTGAAATAACCTTTAAGTTTTATTTCATTATAAACTTATCATAGTTCATGGTGGCTATGGATGCCACAGATACTGAGAATGAAGAATGGTCTTCCTATCAACTCAACGATGTTTCACAGACTTTGTGCAATAAGTCGAAGGCTAGCGGAGTTTTGGGCGGAGTATTGGTAACTTGGGAGATGTTTAAGACAGCCTTCCGGGAGAGATTCTTTCCAAAGGAGATGAGGGAGGCCAACGTTGAGGAGTTTATCAACCTTAAATACGGATTCATGACAGTAAGGGAGTATTCCCTAAAGTTTGTTAAACTATTAAGGTATGCCACTTCCTTTATATCTTAAAGCAGCAATGAGATGAACAAGTTCCTCACCGGATTCAGTGTAGATCTGGATGATTTGTGTCTCTCCAAGTTGATGGTACATGTCAAGGAGGTAGAGGAAAACCGCAAGAAGAGGGGCGTGCGTGATGCTAGAATTCCTAAGCCTCAAGATCAGGCAGGTCTCCACCATGGAGGCCACAAGAAAAATTTTTGCATCCGTGAGAAGCCCAGGTTCAAAAAGGGGAAACAGAGTTCAGGAAACTATAACTCTTAAAGGAGTAAAACATCTACAGTAGGCAGACCCGAAAACTTGAAGGGCAATGTAGGTGAGATGCAGCGTCCCAGAATGGACTGTGCTAAGTGTGGTCGTGCTCCCATTAGAGAGTGCATACAGGGAACTATGCCCTCTTCGATTGAAGTAAGAGAAAGCACATGGTTATGGACTTCCCGAACAAAAGTGGTCGGGCTGGAGGTAATGCTCAGCCTAGGCCTAAGAGGAACATGTTCTACGTCTTTAAGTGTAGGGTGGAGCAATAGAAGTCCGCTGATGTGGTTACAGGTATCTTGCAAGTTTTCTCGACTTATGTTTATGCTTTGGTTAATCTAGTGTCTACACTTTCCATTGTAACTCATTTGCTTGCCCTCGATTTTTAGATATTATCTGAAGTTCTGGATGATCCTAAAGATGTTCGTACACCTTTAGGAGAAAATGTAAGAACTGATAGAGTATACAAGGATTTCCCAGTTGTTGTATGTGTTAAGACTATGTGTGCGGACTTGGTGGAGTTACCAATGCATGATTTTGATATATCTTTGCATGGACTGGCTTTTTTAGTTGTTATGCTTGCATGGATTGTCGTAATAGGGTTGTGAGATTTCATTTCCCTAATGAAGAAAAGCTAGTCATGGAGGGGTATAACTCGAGTCATCCTAATATCTTTATTTCAACTCTTAAAGCTAGTAAAAAGATGTCCAAGGGGTTATTATGTCATCTTGTGAGTGTTAGTGATTTAGATCAAGGCATTCCTTCCATAGACTCAGTGCCTATAATGAATGAGTTTAAAGATGTATTTCTTGATGATTTTCCTTGATTTCCTCCCCCTCGAGAGATTGACTTTTATATTGACTTAGAACCCGATAATAAACCAATTTCAATTACTCTTTACAGAATGGCTCTAGTTGAACTCAAAGAGTTGAAGCTGCAGTTAAAAGACCACACTTATAAGAGTTTCATTCAGCGAAGCATATTCCCTTGGGGCGCACCATTGTTGTATACGAAAAAGAAAGATGGAACCCTTAGTATGAATCGATTATTAGAAGTTGAACGAAGTCACTATCAATAATAAGTATCTTCTTCCCATAATAGATGACTAGTTTGACCAACATTAAGGGTCTAGTTTTTATTGAAGATTGATCTTCGTTTAGAGTACCATCAGCTCAGGGTTAGGAATGAAGATGTTCCAAAGATAGTATTTCTTACTCGTTATGGTCATTACGAGTTTTTACATCATTTGGTCTCATGAATGCACCTGGTGCATTTATGGATCTCATGAACAGAGTCTTCAGTGAATATCTGGACTCCTTCATCATAGTATTAATTGATGACATTCTCATCTAACTCTAAGACAAAGGAAGAGCATGAATAGCATTTGAGACAAACCTTGCATGTACTTAGACAACATCAACTGTATGCCAAATTTAGCAACTGTGAATTGTGGCTTAGATCAGTGACCTTCCTAGGTCATGTTCTGTCCGACAAAGGTGTGGAGGTATATCCCAAGAAGACTGAAGTTGTTAAGAACTAGGAAAAACCTCTACACTACGGTCATTACAAAAGAAGCCAAAGTGCCTTCTATGCCTCAAGCTCCTTTTGCTGAAGGAGATATGACTAATGTCGACTCGAGGTTTGCCCTAATGAATATGATCCAACTAGTGACGGATCAAGCTCATGTCATCCATAATCACTCTGTTGGCAAAGCTAATCAAAGAGATAGGCCCAAACCTAATGCTAGTACTCTCACCTCTAGAAATCGGGATTTCATAAGGATAAACCCTCCCACCTTTCATGTCACTAAGGTTGATGACGATCCACAAGGTTTCATAGATAAGGTTTTTAAAGTCGTAGATTCTATGAGTGTGACCCTTAGGGAGAAAGCGGAGTTAGCCACCCACAAACTCAAAGATGTGCCTCAAGTGTGGTTTGAACAATGGAGGGTTGAGAGACCCTTATAAAGATGTCCCGGTTATTCGGAGGAATTCAAATATGCTTTCCTTGATAGGTTCTTTCCGCTAGAGAGGAGGGAGAAGAAGATGGTTGAATTCATGAACCTTCATCAAGGGGGAATAAGAGTGCAAGAATACTCTCTCAAATTCACCCTACTCTCTAAGTATGCCCCTAGAATGGTAGTCAACCCTAGGTATAGGATTAAAAAATATGTTATGGGAGTGTTCATTAGGGTGGAGAAAGAGTGTCATACGACAATGCTTGTTAATGACATGGATATCTATAGGCTCATGGTTTATGCTACACAAATTGAGGAGTCAAAAACTAGGGAGATGAGTCAAGAGAATAAGATGCCTAGATCAGATTATTGTAGTCACAAAAAACCTAAGAAGAGGTTCTATTAACCAATATCTTCCATGGGAAACAAGGACAAGGCTCCAAACTTTAATTTCCAAGGTGGTGGTCATACTTTTAAGAGGACTAGGTTCCTTACTTTTGCGAAGCCACATTTAGGTAGGTGTCTTGCCGGATCAGATCATTTTTTTGCATCTGGTAATAAAATCCACAATATTATTAACTTCCCTATCATCAAATCAAGAGGACAAGAGGTCAAACAAGATTCCCTAGATCTTAATGCTCCAAACACGAAACATTCCTATGGGATGGGAGCTAGAAAGGGTAAATAATCTGAAATTAATGGTCTTGCTAAGTATTAACTCTCTATGATCGGTTTTTTATGTTATAAAATGATTTTATATGGTTATATAGTGTATATGATCATGACATCTTTATGTATTGCTCAAAGAATGAAAATTTTAAATTTAATCATATGTTTGGCAGTCTTACAATGATATTCACTTTAAGTTTTGAGAATTTTGAAAAGAATTTGCCTTGAATAAACTGAACTTTTATTGTGTGTAATAATGATTTATATAAGTACGTTTAATGTTGAAGAAGGTAGTTCATCCATAGAAGAAATAAAAAGGGTAAATATTGAACGGGTGAAGATTCGCTAAAGTGCTAAAATTTTTGAAGTGCTTGAAAGTTTGAAATTGTGCTCCTTGTTAATTGATGGTTTGATTTTTCCAATTTTTGAAACTTCATTGTAGTGTGTTATGTAATACTAAGTGATTCCTTGTTGTTCTTGAAATTTTATTGTCATTCGAGGAAGAATGTTATGCTAAGTGTGGAAGAATAAAACACCCCAAAACAAATTAAGGAGAAATAGAGGCTCGTGAGTGTATCTTGGGTTAATTTGAACATAAAATGAGTTAAATTAATTTTACCAGGAAGACTATGATTTTTGGTTAATCTTGGAGGTCAAACTCCCCTGAACATCAAAGACATTCTTAGAGTGTGACTTAAAAAGTGATCTTGCGTCTTTCTGTGTTTGAGTGAGTTTTACGAGTTTGTTTTGATCTAAATTGATATGGGATATTCCTAATACCTAGAATATTATTTTTAAGGGATTAAAATCTGGGTACGACCCCACCTAATACCCATGAGGGGTGATAGAAGAGGACCCAACACGAAGAACCCAAGCTGGCCAATCGATGCCACTTCACCATTTTAGGTCTACGACAACACTAAACCTTTACAACGCTTATGAAGTGTTGCCTAAAGTACTTTTGGGAACACTTTTAAAGTGTAGCCAATGATTTTGACTTTTAGCTACATTAATTGTAGCAACACTTCTAATGTGTACTCTTTAATGAGATAAACTACACTTTATAAGTGTTGTTAAATATGATTTAATTGACAACACCTATTTATATATATGGCCACACTTCTAAAGTATTTTATTTTTACAATTGAAAATACAACACATTATAAGTGTGGCCTGAAACTTTTCACTAAAATCTTATATTCCCTCCAAATATTTTTAACTCTCCCTCCCATTTCTATTTGAAAAAAATTATTAATAAAACATTAAAACGCTTTTCGCCAAATTGAAGAACACGGTCTCCATATGTAGTTCCTCGTTGGACTACAGGGCATCGACCTGAGCGATTTAGGAGATTCCAAGCTCCTCCTCAGAAGCTGCCTCATTGCAGCGATTAAGTGAATGGTCGGCTCTGGAGGAGGAGTGGACGAACTGAACTTCTTAGATAAATTGAGATGACGAGTTAAGGCTTCTTCCGCGTTAATCAACCTCTCACATCGCATCATCTCATCCTTCACTGCTTCCGTACACAGTCCGCATATCAATTTTGTTTCATACAGCTCGTGGATCGTCTCTATGTAAGCCATAGTACATTCCTCCGTCAACCCACAACAATCTCATTTCGCGAAATCCACCTCGATCGTCGGTGCCACTAGTTTTCCTCCCTCCGAAGTGAAGAGGTTTTTCCATCATATTCTCGTTGAATCATTCCCAGATTTAGTTGTTCCTTCATATTCTCACAGAAACTTCATCACATTCAAATGATTTTGTTTAAATAGGGTTTATTAGTTACTAACTCCTCTTGTTGATGTAGTTAGTGAAGGATGTGTCTTTCTGATATAGCTATCAAGTTTACTTCAACAAGTAAAAGTGCACAAAGAGAAAGATTTATCCCTTTCGATATCATATCTTGAGAAAGGTAAGAACATTATCATTTATTATGTTCATCCTCTTTATCTTATATCCAATGAAACACTAGTTCTGCTAAATCTAAATAGGACGTTTAGAATAACCTTATGTATGAAAATCTTCTTATATTTGAAGCATTCTACATAAAGTACCTTGTAACTGTGATACTTGAGTGATTTCCTTTAGTGAATTCTATGTCCCAAGAGTTTGTGGAACTGTGATACTTGATCTTTCATTCAACAATTATCATGTTGTTATTTGTAGTACCCATGAACTGTGATACTAAATTATAGATTTAGTTCTAGTGAAAATGTTTTTACCAATATAAAAAAAATATAAGTACATAACAACAGTACTATCATGGAGGATGGACCGTTGTGGTCATGACGGGCCGTCGTAATCATCTGTCGTGGTCATGACGGGCCATCGTGGTCATCCGTCTTGGCCATGACAGGCCTTCGTAGACTCCGTCATCCCATACCTGCAAGTTTCTTCTGCTACTTCTCTGATTTTCATGACGAACATGCAGGACGGACCGTCATGGCTACGACGGTCCGTCACGCTTTCCGTTACAGCTGACCAAGTTTCTTCTGCTACTTCTTTGATCATCATGACGAACATGCAGGACGGACCTTCATGGCTACGAGGGTCCGTCACACATTCCGTTCTAGCGGAAATTTGTAATTGATTAATTGTTAATTTTCTTAATTTTGTGTTCTTTTTTGATGGAACAGATTTGATTACTAGAGGAATTGATATTCAAGCGGTTAACGCTGTTTGTGTTAGTTTGCGTGCATCATGGTTATTGTATAACACCAAATATTTTATATTGTTTCTTACGATGTTTTAACCCTAATGCAATATCTTATTGGTGTAGGGAAATGGAGGTGATCAAATTTCAAGTGGATGATGAAGAGTTTTTGAACTATTGTAAAAGTTTAAATACATATTTGATTTATTGTGTACACATTTACAATATTGATGTATAAGTATGGGTATGTACACAACACATACTGTCTTTTTGTTGTACATGAAATATTTCTCGAAGTTTATTTCAAATATATAGCTTCAATTTAATAAATAATTAGTTCATTTTGTGTTTTAGGTCACTTGTATGTATGTAAATATATTATATATATTTGTGCTACATGTAGGCTTATAAATGTTGAAGTTACACTTTGCAAGTGTTGCTCTAGGTAGATAAAAAGTTACACTTTGAAAGTGTTGCAATAGATGACCAATAAAAGGCAACACTTTTAAAGTGTGACCAATAAATCTTAAAAGGCAATTCTTTTAAGTGTAGCGAAAGATGGCAACATTTAAAAAGTGTAGCCTAATGTCAAAGGTTACGCTTCTTTTGGGCAGCCCCTAAAAAAAAGGTGCTGAATGTCCAAAAGTGTAGCCTTTTATTAAAGGCCACACTTTTTTCCAGTTAGGCTACACTTACGTGGTATTGTTGTAGACTGAAAATGGTGTAGTGCGCCCACAGTCTACTGTCCGTAGAATCAATGACGCCATGTCGTTAGGGGGGAGTATTCTCATAATTTAGGGTAGCGTATACCCCCATGAAGAATCCTCTTAAGAAACTGACTCCCCAGCAGAACGTGTCGTCAATCAAATGACGCCCAATAGCTTGGGGTCATCGATTTGCACCTGCAAAAGATGCTAAACGTTTACTGCGACCTTGGGGTGTTTTGTCTAAATTTACCCCATGTATTTTTGTACCCTAGGATTATATTTTTATGATTTTTAAGTTATATTAGATTACTTTTAAGTCCTAGACTTAGACATGACCCCTCACTTTAAATGTCCAAACTCTTTCACTAAAGAAAACTCTCTAAAAGTCTCTTTGGAAGCAAGAAGTCGAGGAGAGCTAGGAGGGCTTGTTGGGATGTTTTATTCTTCAATAATAAGTGGGTTTAATTGTTATTTAGGTATGGTATCCACCCTTGAACCCTCTTCTATTCAAGGAGTCAATTCCAAAAGATTTCAAAAAGGGTTTTCAAACTCTATTTTCTTCTATCTTTGATTTTTAAGCATGGGTATTCTTGTAAAAGTATTTTAATGGTTCAAATGTGTTTCTTTTAGTAGGAATTGATGATTTTATTTTCAAAACCCTAATGAATTATGTATATGCATATTTTAAACTTTTAGCTTAAGAAATCGGTTAAATGGATATGTTTGTCTGGATTATAAACTTTGGTTTTCTAGTGTTGTTATTATGATTTAAGATACTACTTAAGAGCCTTATTTTGATAAAATAGTTAGAAAATTATTATGGGTGGTGATGGCTTGGTTAAATGGTAAGTTGTTTATATTGTGTATTTCTTATTATAAATTACTCTTGAGTTGTGGTGTGTCACACAAGGATCCTCAACCACAATTGAAACCGCCGTCGTTAACCTCTCAGAGTTCGCATACATGTCTCTTCTTAACTTTCATCACAATCATACAGTTAAATTTGTAGAAATTTAAAACTTTTTCATATTCATTGAAGTGTTTTAGACTTGATATAATTAATGCATAAGAGTGATATAATAATAAGATCAAACTAAACAACCATCTATCAATAGATTAAAGAATGTAAATAAGTCTTGTTGAAGGTTTCACCCATGAAAGGGGTGATGCGGTTTGGAAAAAGAGGTAAGCTAAGCCCAAGGTATATTGGTCCATTTGAAGTACTTAAGCGAGTAGGGGAGGTGGCTTATGAGCTAGCCTTGCCCCCAGAGCTGTCCGGAGTACATCCGGTATTCCATATGTCTATGTTGAAAAGATACCATGGGGATGGAAACTACATTATCCGTTGGGATTCAGTTCTGCTTGATGAAAATTTGTCTTATGAGGAGGAGCCTGTTGCTATTTTAGATAGAGAAGTTCGCAAGTTGAGGTCAAGGGAGATTGCATCCATCAAGGTGCAATGGAAGAATCGACCAGTGGAAGAAGCCACTTGGGAGAAGGAGGCAGATATGCAAGAAAAATACCCACATCTGTTTAAGGATTCAGGTACTCCTTCTCGCCCTTGTTTTTCTTCTTGTGATCGTTCGAGGACGAATGATGGGTAAATTGGTATCTATTGTAACGACCTGTTTAGTCGTTTTGAGCAGCAGATTTTATTTGTGGAAAATTGGCTGAAACGACGGACCCCACGACGGACCGTCACAGGCACGACGGACCGTCGCAGGGTCTCGTTTCAAAACACTTAGAAATTCTGAAATTGGGTATTGAAAATAGACTCTCTGAACTTCGTGACGAACTTGCAGGACGGACCGTCACAGACGTGAAGGACCGTCACAGACCCTTGGTGGAAATTTGGGTCTCTGAACTTTGCGACGACCTGCAGGACGGACCGTCGCAGGCACGACAGCCCGTCACAGGTTGCGTAATCCCAGTCTGGGTCGTATTTCTTTACACGTTTTAAGGGACGTTTTGGACTATTCCTAATTTAATTATAAAGTTAAAGGGTTAAGGATTATAAGTCTAATTACTTGGGGGTTAAAAGAGGTGACCTTAAGTTAATTAGTGGGTTATTATTGCCATATTTCATTCTTAATTATATGCTAATTAGGGTAAAAGAAAGAGGGTTTGAATAAGAAAATAAGAAAGAGAAAGAGAGAGAAAGTCGAACGGGGAAGAAGAAGTTCTTGCTTGATCACTAGTCTTCGGTGGAGGTAGGTTATGGTTTCTCTTACGATATTCGTAGTAAAACTCTTAATAACAAATGATATGTATTGATGATATTGTAAACCCTGCTATTGTTTGATCGTATGCATGCATGAATGTGATTATAATTGTGATTATATTAAGTATGATGAAGCTATTGAATCCCAAATCTTGATAAAAACCTAATCTCTTGTTAAGGATGAGGCCTTGGTATAAAAGAAGGCTAATGAACTAAAGTAATGAGATTGATGATGCCTTAGTGAGAAAGAAGGCTTGATAAATTGATAGAAGGAGATTAGGGGATCGGAGTGTCACGTTCCGACACATAGAATTAAGGGATTGGGTGTCACGAACCGACACTTAGTATTAGGGGGACCGGGTGTCACAAACCGACACGTAGATTTAGGGATCGGGTGTCACGAACCGACACGTAGATTTAGGGGATCGGAGTGTCACGGTTTTTCCGACACCTAGTAGTAGGGGATCGGAGAGTCACGTACCGACACAAGAAGATTAAAGATGTAAGAGGGAGCGGAGTGTCACGTACCAACACAAGAGAAATAAAGATAATGAATCTGGAAAGATTTTAATTTACTCAATCTAATGAATCTAATTCCCAAATGAGTATGGTATGGAGGCTTGAGTACCCATGTGTAAACTTAACGGTAATTGTTAATGATATAGTACTTGATGTTGCTACATGTTGAGTATCATAGTTGACTTTATGATATTACTTGATATATATTGTCTTCTATTTTGAGTTGGCCGATGATATCTACTGAGTACCCGTGTTTTGTACTGACCCCTACTTTTATGTTTTCTTCTTGGTTATTTGTGGAGTGCAGCAAACGTTCCGTCATCTTCAACTCAACAGTAATCCAAGCCAGTCATCAGTATACCGGATTTCAGGGTGAGCTAATGCTTCTAGCTTGGACTGGATCTCCCTCTTCATGTCTTGATGCCTTGAACTTCCGCCATGGACTAGCTTTTTAGTTATTTTGTTCTTAGACATTCTTAGTTTAGTAATTTGAGATAGATGTTCTTGTGGTGATGACTTCTAGATTTTGGGGGAATAATAGATGTTGAATAATAATAGTTTTTGAATTGATTTTATTAATGAGTTAAGTCTTCCGCATTACGTTCTGTCGATATTATATTGAAATGTGAAGGGTTAGTTTGGTTGGTTCGCTCACATAGGAGGGTAATTGTGGGTGCCAGTCGCGGCTTGGTTTTGGGTCGTGAAAATTTTATATACGACTTATAACAATTTCATCTTTTCGAACACAATTTTGCAATAATCATATGGATCTAACATATAGGTCTCATTCAACATTATCAAATCAAGAAACCTACGCATAATGATAATTTATCACCACATACAAACAACATGCTCGAGATTTCGCATTATACATACTACTAAAATAGAAAATAGGGAGAACTAGGAAGATGAACTTTCAAAAATTTCATTCGGAACAACCCTAGTTTCAAATGTCTATGAAAATCATGTTGGGGAAAGGAAACTACTATATAAAACCCATACCTTTCTGGATAAATGAATCTACGAAAATCACCTTGCACTTTGCACGATAACCTTCAAGGAAAGCCTTGAAATCGCATACGGTTTTTTTTACGTTGGTTCACTGATTTGAGTCGTGAGTTTCTAGTGGTTAAACGTGAGTATAAGTCTTAGAAACTTATATTGACTAATTAAACTTATAATGATTAACTTAATTGAATAAATAAATTAGTTAATTACCAAAATGCCCCTTCTTAATTAAATAAAAATAGGAGAACAATTGACCTAGTCAAATCAGAAATTTTCCTAACGGTTTCAACATTGACCTTCAATTTTAATTAAATATTTATGTTTCTAATTTAATTAATTAAGTGACCTAGGGTAAATACTAAAGTACCCCTTAGTCAGTAGGACCATAATCAACCCCTTTGGACCATCCTAGGTAAGGTACTAGAATGTTTCTTTAGTTAGTTACTACGGTAGTGTCACCCGATTAGGTAGTAGGATTTAGGGAACTCTAGTTAGTTAATATAAGTTAGTACTTGGTTAGTTAGTTATTTTTGTAAATTATTTAGAGTATAGAGTTTGATAGGAAGCTAGGTCCCACTTGGTTTACCCGTGCGCGCACCTTCCCCCTTAACCGCCCTTACCGAATTCGGTTTGTCTTGGTTGCTTTTCTCTTGGCTGGTTAGCACATGTTCTTGCACATATGTTGCTGATCATTTCTTTTACAAAGACCCTCACAATGTGTTGGGAATTACTTAATCAACATAATCATTTTAAATTATCGTGTGCCATGGTACCTAGGCTTTACACTTGGATGTCTCGTACGTAATATTCTAAGAACCAATGTTATCAGCTTAGGGTCTTCATTGCAGGTAAAATTCTAAACAAGCTATGATGGGGGAATCTGAAGCAAAATGTATTTTAAGTTACTTGTTAATACATATATATTGGCTAACAGCCTTAAGCAAATATTTTCTAACATGCCCAATATTACTCAATATTGGGCATTGGGATGCCTATGTGCCCCAATTCATATTCTTAGAACCTAATAGGCTCTTCACTAGACAAGTACATTTTGTAGAATGTTACATTGTCCCCCCCCCTTGGAAAAAGTTATCCCCGAATGACACTACACATTATTATGAAACGAAGATGTTATTTTAAAAAAAACATCACATACTTGAAATTGTACTCTTTGTTAATATCGGATTCACAACTTACTCTTGATGATGCATATCACTCAAAGCTTGTCTGAAGCTTCGTATCTGAGATTGAGGAACTTCCTTCCCTATATTACTTAAACTCAATACACATCACAACTCACACAACACAAAAATAATGTCAACACTATACAAAAACCTTAACATGAATATAAGCATGAAATCATATTAAGTCGTATAGTGAAAGTGTCAAACACACAGTTATGGACACAATCGATCAAAGGAGCTTCATGTAGGAAGTCAACGACTCAGACTAAGTGGTATATATACCCCTTAGAGAACATCTTATTGTCTTTAAGATGGGAAACTATTTGTCTTGTTTTTGATTTGAACCACGCTATTCCCAATAATGCTCTAACTCATGCTGGAAACTGTAACCTTACTTTTTAGACAGTCTATGGTAGCATGGCATTTATGGAGCCAATCCATACCCAAAATTATATAAAAGTCAAGCATGGTTAATTCCATTAGTTCAGGATAGGAAATCTATCAGGATTAGTTATTGGTTCATCTCTATATACACTTTTCCCTCTATTGTTGCTTCCAATTGGAGTACTAACTAGAAAAGGTTCATGCAAGATTGGAGGAAACAAGTAAAATTTACTAGATACTAAAGGAGTAACAAAAGACAAGGTGGATACTGGATCACGACCGATGTCTAGGCCCTTAGATGAGACCAGCGTCGTTGACCTCTCAAAAGTCGTAGACAAGCTTACTAACGTCATTCTTACTTCGCCTAGGTTAATTTTAGCATAAAATTTGAAACTTTTGGTTTCATATCATACACACTAAACATTATATTAAATTCATAAATGTTCGCCATCAACCATGTAACATTAAGATTATTAAATGTAAGAAATAGTTTAATTAAATGTATACTTGCAAAAATGGGACAAATACATTGTCTGGAAAAAAGCAGAAAGAAAGGCTAGTAGAAGATATTCCACCGTCTAAATACTATAATTAATCTATAATATAATGGGAAAGAATCCCCTAAAAAATGAGGGCCTACCAAGTCAGAATGAATGCCCACATCAGGATTGTTTAAGAGTGAACCTGTAGCTCTAGCGTACTAAGTATGGCTATATTCCAGCACACACCAAGGACATGCATGAGTAAGAATAGCTCATTAGTAACAACATGATTATGGAAAGTCAAGTCAGTGGACTTGCCAAAATTGGATTCGGAAAGTTAGTGGGCTTTCCAAATTTTGATTAGGAAAGTAAGTGAACATTCAAAATTTTGATTAGGAAAGTCATGCCATGAGAGTAACTTTCATCATTATACTTATTATATTGCACACATCACATAAAATATTGCATATATAACACAAAAAAATTTCATATCATTCTTTCATATGCCATGAGACATTAAAATAATGGCTTCCCATAAATAAGGGCTCAACATATTTGACCTCAACTAACGAGCCTTCTTTAGAAAACAAAGAGTCTTCTTCATCATTATTACTTCATTTCATTTCATTCATAGGATAGTGTAAATAACCAACTATACCGAAGATCTAGTTTATGACTTTCATCGCGTTTGATGTGCAATGATCAAGAATACCTAGTGTCATTGCTTAAGTCTAGCTCACCTCTTTATTATCCAATCCTAACACCTTTGGTATCATTCATTTCATTATGTGCATCATTTGAGGTGGGCGTCATTTATTCATGGTGAACTTTAATATTAACCGACATAGATCACTTGAGCATCGTGAAATCCAGTATCTCCCTCACATCGGATAAAGGGATGAATCACCAGCCAAAGTGACCCAAAACATTCTAGCATACATGAGAATTTTAACCCAGCCAGATCCCTATATTGGTAGTATTGGTTCGAAGACTAGGAGATATAAGGATACCTATACTCGGCATGCCTGAAAGTCTCATCTCATAAGATGTACATGAACCTCTGCCCTTCCCAAAAGAAGGCATCACGATGCAAACTCATACATCTCCACATCAATCAAAACCAATATCCTTAACTATTAAACTTATGAGACCGGCGTCATTGACATCTCAAAGGTCGCAGACAAGCCTACATACGTCATTCTTATTTCATCGAGGCTAATTTTAGCGAAAAATTTGAAACTTTTTGTTTCTTAAAGTACATAATAAACATTTCCTATTTAATTTATAATTTTTCACCATCAAATATCTAACATTAAGATTATAAAATGAAAGAAATAGTTTAATATAACATTAAATGTATACTTTCCAAAATTGCACCAATAGAATGTGTGAACAAAAACTGAAAGAAACGCTAGTGGAACATTCTCCTATAGTTTATTACTTTAAATAAGCTATAATATAATGGAAAAGAATCATCAAAATAATGCCTACCATGTCTTGATGAATGCTCCACGTCCGGATAGTTTCAGTGTGAACGTGTCGCTCTAGCATCCACCTGTTCCTGCACCTAAAATTGTAGAATTGTACAGGTTAGTACACACTTGTACTGAGTATGGGTATATGCAAGCGCACACAAAGGACATCCATGAGTAAGAATATCTCATTCCTAAGAACATGATTATGGAAAGTCAAGTCAGTGGACTTGTAAAAATTTTATTAAGAAAGTGAGTGAGCTTTCCAAATTTTGATTAGGAAAGTCATACCATGAGAGTAACATGCATCATAATACTTATCATATTGCACACAACACCTTCCATCTTATGCATAACACATAACATAATTCATATAACATATAACATTTTTCATATCATTCGTTCATATGCAATGAGACCTTAAAGTAATGGACTTGACATCATGACTTCACAAAAATGAGGGCTCAACATATGGGACCCCAACTAGGGATCCTTCTTTGGCAAACACAGAGTATTCTTTATCATTCATACGTACTTCATTTCATTTCATTCATAGGCTAGTGTAAACACCAGCTATACATACATTGTAGTTTAAGACTTTCATCGGGTGCGCTGTGCAATGATTAAGAATTACCTAGTGTCTACTTAAGTCTATCTCACCTCCTGATTATCCTATAATAACACCATTCATATCATTCATTACATTATGTGCATCATTTGAGGCTGGCCTGATTCATTCATGGGGAACTTGAACTTCAGCCGACATAGATCATGTGAGCATCATGAAATCTAGTGTTTCTTCACACAAAAAAAGAGGATGAATCACTGGCCAAAGTGATCCAAAACATGCTAGCATACATTAGAATTTGAACCCCGCCAGATCCCTATATTGGCAGTATACGTTCGAAGACAAGGAGATATAAGGAGACCCATACTCGGCATTCTGGAAAGTCTCATCTCATAAGAGGTACGTGAACCACTGCCATTCCCCCAAAGAAGGCATCACGACGCATACTCAGACTTCTCCAAATCAATCAAACCCATTAGGCTAAGCTTCTAATGTGACGAGACCGGTGTCATTGACATCTCAGAGGTAACAGACAAGCCTACTTAGGTCATTCTTACTTGGTTTAGGTTAATTTTAGGAGGAAATTTGAAACTTTTTATTTCTTAATATACATACTAAACATTTTCTATTAAATTTGTAATTTTTCACCATAAAACATCTAACATTAAGATTATCAAATGAAAGAAATAGTTTAATATAACATTAAATTATACCTGCCAATATGGCACCAATACAATGTATACACAAAAATGGAAAGAAATGATAGTGGAAAATACTCCTCTAGTTCAATCCTTTCACTAAGCTAGAATATAATGGGCAAGAATCCTTGAAAGCACGAGGGCCTACAAAGTTGAGATGAATGCTTCACGTTCGGATAGTTTCTACGTGAACCTATAGCTCTAGCGTCCACTTGTGCGTGCCCATAAAATAGCGGAGTTGTAAAGGGTTAGTACACACTTATACTAAGCATGGGTATATGAAAGCACACACAAAGGAAATGCATGAGTAACAATAGATCTTTCTTAAAAACATGATTATGGAAAGTCAAGTTATTGGACTTGACAGATTTGGATTAGGAAAGTTAATGAGATTTTCAAATTTGGATTTTGAATGTGAGTGAACTTTCCAAATTTTTATTAGGGATGTGATGCCATAAGATTAACATGCATCATTATACTTATCATACTGCAAATATCACATAAAATCATGCACATTGCACATAACATATTGTAACATTTTTCATATTTATTCATTCATATGCCATGAGACGCTGGAATAATGGACTTGACATCAAGACTACCCAAAAATAAGGGCTCAATATATTGGATCTGAACGAGGGAGTCTTCTTTAAAAACACAAATTCTACTTCATTCATTCATATGTACTTCATTGCATTTCATTCATAGGCTAGTGTAAACGGTAGCTATACCAAGGATGTAGTTTGTGACTTTAATTGGGTTTGGTGTGCAATGATGAAGAATAACCTAGTGTCACTGCTTAAGTCTAGGTCACCTCATGATTATCATATCCTAATGCCTTCGATATGATTCACATCATTATGTGCATCATTTGAGGCTGGCCTCATTAATTCATGGGGAAATTTAACTTTAACCGACATAGATCATGTGAGCATCATGAAATCTTAATAGTTAGAATCACCAGCCAAAGTGACACAAAAGATGCTAACGTACATTGGAATTTGAACCCCGCCAGATCCCTATATTGGCAATATAGGTTCAAAGAGCAGAAGATATAAAGAGACCTATACCTGTCATGCAGGACAGTCTCATTTCATGAGAGTTATGTGAACCTCTGCCCTTCAATATAGAAGGCATCACTGCTAATAGATAGTCTATCGGTACTGAGTATAATATTCCATTACATTCAACTCATACGTCTTGGAAGCTGGCTTCTAATATGAGGGCATCATAGCTCAATAGATTATTTATCATCTCATCGTTAGTATTAAGTGTGTTAATCTCAATACTTTATTAGAGTGTTCATAGAGACTTCTCTCTTCATTAACTTTACACTCTCAAAGGTGAGTACATTTTTGTAACCTTCACTAAGGCTCATTTGAGATTGCTCTCATCTTTTACATTAGCCTCATATCATGGTATCACCACATTCATTAACATTAGCACATTTGATTTTCATAAGTACTCATCCTATTTTACGTGAATGTTTATTTCTTTAATAGACAATGCACTTGGCAATTTAGTGTGTTTCACACTCTTAAATAACCATTACAGGGTTTCATCATTTCATTGTTCATTCATCATTTCTTTGTTAAATTCATCATTTCATTGTTCATGTCATCATATGCCAATGCACATGGACATTTAGTGTGTTTCACACTCTTACTTAACCCTTCTGGGGTTTCATCATTTTATTGTTCATTTCATCAATTCTTTGTTCATTTCATCATTTCATTGTTCATTTCATCATATGTCAATGCACTTGTACATCTAGTGTGTTTCACACTCTTACTTAACCCCTCTAGGGTTTCATAATTTCATTGTTCATTTCATCATTTCTTTGTTCATTTCATCATTTCTTTGCATACATGTTAGGTTCACTGATTTTTTGACGTATGCTAAACATATGGGTCTATACATACAAGCCATGATGCTTCATTCACAGTTGGTTTAAGTGATTCATATCTTCCTAAGATTATGTGGTACAAGACTAATGCATCTTGTATGTATTCAAATATCTCGATATGCAAAGCCATGTGGGGACTATATTCCTAACAAACTCTAGGCTCTAACTAAATTACCTAACTAATTAACTAATCTAGGAATAACCAAAATTAACTAACTAGTGTGCCAGAAATCGTAAGACCTAACCGGGTGAC